>JANHGC010009227.1:167262-185449 GCA_027560395.1 Boaedon fuliginosus
CCACGCTATAGCGACCTTTATTTGCTCAGTTTGCAGTACAGTTGATCAGCGTGGCAGTGTGCCTCAGCTGTTTTTCCGCCTAGGGGCTTCTGCAGGAAGTTTGTTTCTTCTGATCGGCGGGGCGGGCTGCCACGCTGATCAGCTGTGCTGCAAACAGCGAATAAAGGTAGCTATAGGGTGTGGACATGTGGGAGGGGCCAAAAAAATTATTACAATTTTTTTACCAAAAAAAAAACTGACCGAACTAATTGTTACCCCTGGTGCAAACCACCAAAGATGGCATGGTGTTCAGGCTCATTTGTACAGTGGCACCAAGTGACCAGAGTTGTTTGTATGATAGTCATAAAATGAGTCACCACATTCATTAAGCAAATCACTTATTAAGTGAATCACGTAGTCATTAAACAAAGCTAGGATATCCAATAGACATCTTTGTTCATTCCCCATCAGAAAACAGGGGAAAATGTCACAAATTGTGCCAAGTGGAATGTTGCAACTGCTCAGAATTGCAAGCCAGTTGCCAAGAAATGTGATCATATGACTGTGAGGTGGGTGGGGTGGCAATTGCAATTTTGATGATAGGTCATAAATAGTTTTGTAATGTCGGTCAAACCTTTGAATGGTCAAATTATCGTAAGTTGAGAACTTTTACATTCCTATTGGATTGTGGTTTAGTTTTATAGATTTTATATGGTTCAATATATGTCTCTTTAAATGAAGGAATGTTTTCAAATTAGTTGAGAACAATTAAAAACAGTAAAGCATACTGTGGCACTGCACTGTAAAACATAACATTTTTTGGAAATGAATGTTTTTATGATAGAAGTATATTTTATTAAAGCAGTGTAACGTACGTGTGGTGAAATTCTATGGTTTTAAATACTCTATTTTTGAATAGTCCTACATCTGCATACCAAGTTAATTCCATAAATTTAAATATTTGTTTTATTTACTTGACATTTCCAAATAAACAGAATTTTAATATAACATAAAGCATTGAGCAATTTAAAAAGTTAATATTCTATTATTTTACATATCTTAGTCCTATGTAGTTAACATTCAGTCCTCAAATAATAAGGAACCTCAGTCTATAAGCATTCCGAAGCAATATATTGATAACTGAAATATTATTAGCTTCATCAGGGGAAAACCCATCGTTTTCAATATTGCCCATTTAACCAAAGCAAATACCTTCCCATACTTTACTTTCGGCATTATTTCTGAACAGTTAATATTCTGTATTTTGGTTCCCTTAAATTACATTCTTATTTTAGCTCACAGAGTATTTTATAAATAGAGTGTGTGAGTATGTATGAGAGATATTTATATGCACACACGCACACACATGTACGTACCCACATACATACATATAAACATAGATACCATACACACATTAGCATAACTGTGAAGTGATCCTTTTTAATTTTCTTTTGTTTGTTTTAATATTTAATTCTTCATATAATTCGAGTTCCCCATCTGGGGAAGAGAGGCGGGATATAAATCGAATAAATAAATAAATAATAAATAAATAATTGTTTTGCAACCTGTTAACAAAAAAGGCTACTTGGTAGCTCATGGAAAAGGAACAAAAAAGAAAATCTAATACAGAAGTATGCACAGTCCTTTTGAAAATGAGTAGTGGGGAGAATAATAAAATGAACTGGTATGTGAGGATTGTTTCTCTGCATTTGACATATAGCCTATTCATATTTATTTAATATTTACATTTTTATGTCATTTGTACATTCCCCACTAACGAAAAGTGCTCACTCGGTAGTTTCTAGGAAAAGAAAAAAAGAACATTGCGGTATTATACATAATATTTTTAAAAATGGAGTGGACAAGATAATAAAATTAACTTTTGAGAGTTACTTCTGTGCATGCATTTATATCTCTTTATCATTTTTCAAATACTTTAGAATATATTTGTTTTAATCAGAAAGAAATAAGAAATATTAACCTGCTGTTTGATTACTTTTTTTCCAGAAATGTGGTACTGGGTTTTCCTATGGGCTCTCTTCTCTTCTCTCTTTGTCCACGGTGCTGCAGGAGTGTTAATGTTTGTCATGCTGCAAAGGCATAGGCAAGGGAGAGTAATCTCTGTCATTGTGGTCAGCATTGGATTTCTGGGTTCTGTAACTGGAGCTATGATAACCAGTAAGTCTTACCTGTTCAAATATAGTTGTGGTTCTTTTTGAAGATTATTATGAGCAATTGTAATAAATGTTCATGTATTGCTTCTGTTTATAGTTTTGGGATTTTATATTGGATTGCTATTCATTCTCTGAAAGAAAAAATCATGTATAAGATTGTAGCTACATTATATTATTATAATAACATCCTAGGCATAATTCTCTTCCAGTGCCATTATCTGGTAACAACTGCAGAGATAACCACAGTTCTTATTCTCAAGTTACATAATGGCTTTATATACATATTTTTTGAATTTCTGATTATGTACTTGGTTCATTTGTGTGCCAGGTCTGTTTTATCCTAGTACAGTTTTAAAAAACCTTTAAAAATTTTGAAGTTTAAAGTGGGTGTACCCATTTCCATGAGTCAAACTGATAATAAAAATCTGGAACTAAGGATTTCTTTACCTTCTTATTGCCATTCTAGCTTTGGTGAAAATAGCAATAGCTATTTTTTTTTAACCTTCCCTTATAAAAGACTTCTAGTGCAACTATGGCAATAAGGGATGGGAAATTATGATAAGATATTAAAGCACTGAAAGATCGGCTGTGATATGCTGGAATTCTGGATAAATAATAATAGCATAACCTTCACATTGTATAGTAAGTTTTCAGTTGCCAGCAGAACAAATTTGCATGAATTGCTGGTCCACGTTAATGCAATATTGCAGTGGACCTTAGTAAATAGCAACTAAAACTTGGCATTTGTATATGTAATGCATGCTTCTAATTGCATTTAAGATAATGAAGGTTCTAAAGAACCATTTAATAACTTGACAATGAGACTTTAATTGTCTATGTATTCTTAAGACAATTAAAAAAATATATTGCACTTACATTCTATTCAAGGTTTTGTTACAATGTAAAGTACTTTAGGAGATAGCTACTGAAATAGTTATTCTTCATAAGAATAGCTTCTAAAAATAAAAACCATTATCTGACTCTATAGAATAGGTGCATTATTTCGCATATCAGCAAATTAAGATTAGTTTATCTCAATTCACACAAATTATATGTTCCTCTGACCCCAAAAAAAACCAAAAATCACAATTGCTTAAGAAATGTGGAAGGTACTGTACAGTGGTTCTCTCCTGGGTCAAGTTAGACACTTGTATGTAAGCCAGCTGCATCATTAGCTTCTTTCCATGACTTCCAGATTCCTAAATGATTTACTAATGACATATGAAAAGTAGCATTGCTTGGAGTTGTCAAGCTAGTGCTTACTGATTCCAGGAGATGTGCAGTCACCCCTCATAAAACAATTGGGATCTCATGAGTTTTTTTCAATCATTTTGGCGGGAAAGTGTGTACCTGTGTGGTAGATTTATATTCCCTATAGAAATGTTCATAAATTTGTTAGGAGCAACAATCTATGTAATGCCTTTGTAACCATTTTGTACAGTATTAACTTGCTGTATAGATATTGGCTTTATTAGATAGAGTTCTTTCATTATGATTTAATTATGATTTATTTAGTATTGTGTTTTCCCCTATGCACAGATTTTGATACATTCTTTGAGATACCCACAGAAATGTGAAGAATACTTTATAATGTAACTTTGAGCAAGCCATTAATGTGCAGTCTTTTTGCTTTTGGGATTTTTGTCTGTGATATTTTGGTTTAATAAATTAAGCTATCAATTAGATATGCACTTGAAAAGTCAGTTCTGTCTTCTTTGCAGTACAAAAGAATGATGCATTTAGTTTGTTATAACTAGGAGTCATTTCATTAACCAAGATTTGTTCTTATTATTTTTATGACTTGTATGGTTCTCTTACAAAAATTAGAGTGATAAAAATGAAGTGTACTTACCTGCCACATTTGATTAATTAATTATGTACATGTACACACACACACACACACACAATAGCTTCTTTAATATAAAGACTATCAGTTCTACAATACTTACAAGGATCCACATATTGTGATTAGTGCTACTGCCAGCTGTTGTTTTAAAATAGGAAGCAATGTCTGCTTTAAAAAATATCCAGTGCATACAGGATTTTATTTACATATAATAAACTTTCTATATTTTTAAAACCTTCATATAAAAAAATAAGCTTAAATCAGAACAAACATCTTACAGAAACGGTTAATGTAAGTTAAAATGAGAGCGATGGTAGATTAACTTTATGCTAATGGTAGAATAATTTATGAAAGTTTTCTGTAAGGAAAATTATATTAAACATCAAACTATTTTTCAGATAATTGAACAATAACTATATTAGAATGAGCCCTATTTCTTTTAGAAAAAAAATCAATAAAATATTCACTATTCTGTGAGGGGGGGATCAGTTTATTTCAAGTAGAATACAGCTAGTTCTCAACTTACAACTACAATTGGGACTGGAATTTTGGTTGCTTAGAAATGCAGTTGTTAAATAAGTCATTATGTGATTGGACCTGTTTTTATGAACATTTTTATAACGATCATTAAGCGAATCACATTATTGTTAAACAAGTGATGTGATTGTTAAGCAAATCTAGCTTCCCCAGTTGATGTTGCTTATCAGAAACTGATTGGGAATGTTGCAGATTGCAATCATGTGTCTGCAGGAGGCTGCAACTGATTGTAAATGTGAGCTGGTTGCCAAGTACCCAAATTGGATCACATGACTATGGGGTGGTGCATCAATTGTAACTTTGAGAACGGGTTATAAATCATTTTTTTGAGGCTGTTGTAAGTTTGAACCATTATTAAATGAACTATCATAAATCAAGGACTATTTATAGTATAGCTACCAATTTTGAACCAATCCAGTGTATTAAGCTACGGTCTAAAGTTCCCTTTTTGACTCTTCCTTGATTTAAAGTTTATTTTCTGCTCAGTTGAAATAGGAAGCTGATTAAATTGTAATACTTCTCACTGTTCCAATTCATTGCAAAAGGAGAGAGTAGAGGTTAATGCATGTCCTGTTGAACTAAGCATATGCATTAGCTGTAAGTGAAATAGCATTTAATTGGAGATGGTGGGTTACTTTGCCCCTGTTTTCTAGGCAGAATGCTTGATAAGGTTTAAACGTTTGAAACAATCAGACAGTGGATCAATGTTCAAAAGAAATTGTTTTAGACCAGGAGTGTCAAACTCAAGGCCCAGGGGCCAGATCCGGCCCACGGGGTGCTTAAATCTGGTCTGCGGTGCCGGCCTGGAAATATGAAAGGACTGGCCTGCAGTGTCTCTGGCAGCTAGAACAGGCCACGTGTGCCCCCTCCATGGCCTCTTGCAGCACTCTGCCAGCTGGAAAATGGGGCAAAAATAGCTTCAAAAATGGGCTGAAAAACAGGCCGAAATGGGTCAGAAAAAGGGCCAAAATGGCCTGAAAAAGAGCCCGAAAATGGCCGAAAAACAGGTCCCAAACAGGCTGAAAAAAGGGCCAATAACAGCTGGAAAAAATGGGCCAAAAACAGGCCATGCCAACCCCCTGCCCTCCCTACTGCCTCACCAGCCTGCAGAGGAAAACTACAATGCGGATCCGGCCCTCAAAAAAATCCAGTTTGACACCCCTCGTCTAGAGTGTGTATAAAGAATTCTTAGAACAGTATCATTGCAAAATTGAGTTCTGTTTTAGGATATTACATCAGCAGTCAACTTAACAATCAGAAATCAGACCTTTAGATTATTTGATCATCGGTCTTATGTAGGCTTTTAATTATTAGTTTCTTACATGGGTTGGGAACGGGGTTACTGAACGGGGGAACTGAACACATACTTACATCTCTCCCCAAATGAATGGGAAAAAGTGTTTGACTTTTGCTGGATCATTCCTTAAAAATCCTTAAATACAATGTAGAAGTGTGTCCATTTACATTTAGTAAATTATAGAATTATACTGTACTGCTGTCCAGTGTGATAAGAGTTATTAAATCAATTGTGTATAGAGGAAGGGAACGTTACATATTGATTATATGGTGACGTCTAAATAAAAATCTTCGGTTCCAGTTCTAATGGTCTTCCCTGTCCATTTCAGGTGCAGCAGTAGCTGGAATTTACAGAGTGGCTGGGAAAAGCATGGCTCCCATGGAAGCACTGGTGTTTGGAGTTGGGCAGACTGTACTGACAATAATTATTTCATTTTCAAGGATTCTTGCAACACTTTGAATCTTCTTGGCTACACTTTAAATTTTTTACGAAAGTGCTGTGCATAAAAGGAAGCAGTCTGCAGTGAAGCTTTCCAGAAATGGCTTCAGTAGCTGATGGATTGGAATTACCAGGGAAATGCATGGTATGTGGACTGCAAACTAGAGGTTCTATCCGTTTGGAAAATGCTTTCCTCTAGAGTCCAAAAGTGACACCCTACTGCACTGTACCTAATGTGCCTCTGTCATGGGCAAGGTGTGATCCATTAAGGAGAAGCTTGAGATAAACCACCTTGTGAAGCTGCTAATCAGTCAAACAGTCGGTGTTGTGATCATTGTGATGGTATTGAAGAAAATACAGGGGCATTTCTGAAGAATGAATAAATGTGCCAAATGTGAAATTGATTAAAAAAAAAAGATTTATAATGTGACCATTTAGATGTGTAGTAATTGAATGCTGCCTACATAGTTTTAAAAATTCAGGTACAGCAGCTAGATATTTGCTTATTATTAATTGAATCCCATTCAGTACAGAATATTAGCATGGCCGTGGGAACAAAACAATTGTGAACTGATGTGAGCAGATTCAGTAGCTGAATCAAAGCTCTAATAAGGATATGAATGCTATTGATTCAAAATGAGAGTATTTTATGAAGTGGTTTATTAAGATGTATTCACTAAAGCCAATTTCAGTTATTTATTTCTATACATTTCAGACCTTAACAATTTATGGAATATGCTGTAGTCACACTACAGATTTTGAAAAATTTTATGGGTCAAATAATACAAAATGAAATGTCTTTAATGAAATGATCCATTACAAAGCCAGTTTTAATGTTCTCAAAAATTAAGGATTCACTAATATCATTAAGACCAGTGGAAACCATAGGTTTTGAAAAACTCATGTTTACCAGATTATACTGTGACAGATAGAAAGAAAAGGAAGGGGGGGGGGACTTTTGTATGTGATTCAGAACAAAATTATTCTGGTAAGCTGTTATTATTTTAAAAACAGGACAGTTTAATTTCCTTTTCAGTTTCCTAATTTTTACCCTAAAGGTACTTTTCAAAAGGCATCTGGACTTCCTTGGGGTTTTCCAAGGATCCCTCCCCCTCCAAGAAAGTCTAGTTGCCTTTTGAAAAGCACCTTCAGGACAACCGTGATCTGGATGATTGAGAATCTCCATAGAATTTTCTCAATTTTTAGATAGCTTGGGAACAATTATATGTGACTTTTATCAGCTTAGCTTTGAATAGAGGCGTTCTGTTTGTGTGCTTCAAGGAAAGCAATAGTGGTGTGACTGCAGCTGTCTTTATTATAAAACGTTACGAAATGAATACCAAGAAGAGAAAGTACCTTAATGGGCCAATGTGAGTATTAGGAAGAAGTGATTAAATTGTACTTTGTCCTGACTCATAGATCTCCTATGCGGTCAAGCCTGCACTGCATGTGCTGGTGTTTGAAAAAACTTTTGGAAGAGAGTACAAGTAACAATAGTTGAAAAACACACTGTTTTACCATAGAAGCTTAGGTACTTTCATTGCCCAACTGGTTCATCGTTCATTCACACTCCTTCCTTAAAAAGTGGAATTTCTAGCTAGAAATTGAAACAAACAACCTGGTATATTAACAGTGGAAGTCTCTGTATGTATGTGTTTTCCTCCATTAAGGAAGTGCTGTGTGAATTTAATCTTAAAACTAAGATTAAAATAGGTATTTTGTGCCTATATAAAAATATTTTAAAAAAAGATAAAAAGCCACATTGTCATGATAATAAAATCATACCCACAGCAATAATAATTAGACAGTACAATTCTTTGCTCCAGAGTTTTTCTAAACGTTGTGGTAAAAATCTCAATTTATATTCATATGTATTAGTATATTAATTATCAAGGTTTATCTTGGTCTAAAAGAGTTTAAAAGAGATTTATTGTTTATCTTTTTGTCATTCTTATGATCGCAATGGTAGGTAGTTCCAGCAAGAATGAATCAATCTATATGAAACTACTTTGTCATTTGACAGCAGAGCTCTCTCCGCAGTAGCCTCAAATAAAAATTTTGTTCTCATTCTGCACTCTGAATCAAGGTCATAAGGCAGTGGAAATAGCATTAATACTGGGAATTTAATATATTTTGTTGCAGTATTTAACATTAAATACCAAGGAATACTTATTTATTTATTTATGTGTATTTATTTATTTATTTATTTATTTACTAAATAGACAGTAGTATAAAATGATTTTGGGGGCAGTAGTGCCTTGAATATATATTAGAACTAATTTTTTAGATTCTCCTTTTTTCTGCTGTTCTGTGTCTATTGATGAATTACTGCTTGGCAATGTTGTAATGGATGTGGTAGGGAAATTCCTATTAAAAAGACAACAACAAACACAACAAACCCCAATTCAAGTCATGAGGATTTTTAAAGAAAATAAGTTCAGTTTGCGGAAAATTATTTCTTCAATATTTTATTATAAGAATCCTGCATCTTAATTTCCATACTTTTTTGAGCACCAAAACATGGTATATGTAATGCTGTTGTGTTTATATGTAAACTGGTTTAATATTTAGTGTTACTGTACAGATCTAATGGTTTTACAAAACAAATATTCTCAGGCCCCAGAACTAAAGACAGTTATATAGATTGTATTTGTAAATTGCTAATTATAAAGATTTTAGGGCTATATGCAGAAACATTGTTATGCTGGAAACTCAGATGCTTCTTACGTTTGTGATTGCCTCATCAGATGAAAGTACCAACAGTTTTCACAAAACAAATTCTATTGGTATTAAAACTGGGCTGGGAATAATTTATATGATAGTAGAAATGCACTTTTTGTTAAAATACTGCAATACATTTATTGTCCTCAGAATATGTTACATATTATTGTAACATTGCCATCTAAAAATGGATCTACTGAGAAAAACAAGCAAAATTACTTTACAACAGGAGGCAATCATAGATAACCCTTAGTAAGATTAAACTGATGAAGTGTTTTGTAGATAAATCACTGTATATGACTATTATTATTATTATTATTATTATTATTATTATTATTATTATTATTATTTTGTATAAAAGGATGGTGGATAGAACTTCTTTCTGTTCTTGTTTAGTAATGGATATTTAAATACACATTTGAACAGACAATAGATACCATTTAGTGAAGACATCTCTGGCCTCCCATGCCTTTGATCAGAATACATCAAACTTGTATTTTAAAGTGATTGCAGTGATAGTTATTTATTGCTTTTAAAAATGGATTTATATATTAAAAACAGGAATGAAGTAACCAAGGAAGTGTGTTTTATAGCAATATTCTTTTATATTCAGTCTTGAAAATAATATATAAGGAAAATGCTTATTATACTAGGACAAATTTTCATCTTCTAAAAAGGTTGAGTGTGTATGAATTCCGTGTAAGTTTATGTTAGAGTGCTGTAGTTCAGGGTGAAATGTTTTTTGTATGAGTGGTATTATCATAATATTTCCAGCTGCTAAAATAAGTGAAAGAACTATCTATGATGTTCTCCACAAATGTCTTTGGACAATTATTTCAACTTGGACCAAGCATTCTTAAGAAAAAATGCAGTGTAACTTTTCAGCAGTACCAGTATTTGAACATGAACAGAGTTATTAACAACAATTGGAGAACAATTGAAAAATTCATATAATTCAAAATAAAACTCTTCCAGGCCTTCCTTTTTTAAAGTAAATAACATAGCTTAAGTTTAAAGACATAGTATCTAATGGCATTTTAGATATTCTCTTTAATATTACTTAGATTAACAGGTTAAGTTGGTTTGTTTTATAAACATATGGACCAAAGAGGTGATTCAGTCTTTGTTGTATTTATTTGTAATATCGCATTTTAAATATATTTTTCTTGAGGAATTTGAGGAAAGCAGTAGTGTTTCCTCTTTAGTTTGCACTTTGCTATATTTTGTTTCAGTATGATAAACTTATTTCTACTTGAAGCTTGCATATTTTTGTTGTACTATAGTAAAACCAAGCAATCAGCTTTTGGTATAATTAAACAGATTTTTAAAATTAGTTATGGTTGAATTTTGTTATCCATTTAGGTGGCTCCATGTCTCTTTTCCCTCCCCACAAAAGGTTTAAGATTAACATTTTAAGATACTAATTTTGTACATGTTATCAGAATTTTGCATCATTGCATAAAATATTCAGTGGGACCAAGCTTGTTCACTTCAGTAAAGGTTTTTTTATCTCCATCTGGTAAAATGATGTGCTTCCAAGCCTCGTGTTTACTTTCAACTTGTGTTGGAAGGATGAGGATTATGTGGTTTTCGTGAATCCATAGCTGGATTTAATTTATTATTTTGTTAGAGATATGTCCCTTGGGAGAGGACTTTTTAAAGAGCAAAACAATTGTGTTAAAGCTCAACAAAAGCTTAATACAATTTTTTTTCTACTGGGAAAAGAAGGAAAGTTAGCAATTGCTCCTGAATCTTAACAACACAAATTGTGGGTGCTTTGGACTAAGAAAACAGTATTGGAGATGACAATTCCGCTACAGAACTATGAACTTCAGATGCAAATACAGCCACAGAAAATAAAAGTTGTTCGGTGTTTTTTAAAAAAATGTGTTTTTGTAGCATCTCTAGCAAAAATGTTTTACTTTTTCATTGAGGTTAATAGAATTAACTAAAAAAAATAAGATTAAGGTGTGGGAAGGACCTTTTATTATAAAATTTGGAGATTAAAATATAAGCAAATTTTAGAAACCACTGTAGATCCAGCCAATTGCAGGATTTCCCTCACGTACAATTCAAATTAGTACCTCATAGAAGTACAGTAAATGAGAGAAGGGTCTCAGTGCTTATGCAGATGTCTAGTCAGATTTGTGATATTTTGCTTTTGATTGATGCCATCAAAAGTTTAAGATCTTCAGTTAAAAAGTCAAAATCAGAAAATTATGAGAAGGCTACAAGATTAGATTTTGCCTACATGTTTCTGGATTTAAAAAAAAAATTTTTTTTTGAAGATGTTCTAAATACACAGTTATTACAGAACTTTTAATTTACTTCTTAGAAACATTCCTTTGTACACATATAGGTACATTTTCCATTTTGTTTATGAGCATCTGCACATTCATACAATATGCTCCTGGAAAAGATAGGAAAACCTTGTAACTTGTTCTTGAGAGATACAGATTTCCTTAATAGCTTCAGAAGTTGTTGTTTCATAATAACCTTAGATAGCAGTTTCCTTACTATAATTTCTGCCACCTTTATGCTTACATAATTGCTTGTACAGTTTCTTAAAGCACAGATACCGTAATGGAAGATTATCTAGCCAACTGCAAGTTCTTTATAGTGTATTATAGTGTGAAGAAAATCTGTGATCTGAATTGTAACCTGGAAGATTCACTAGATAAATTTCTCCATTCTTCATTCATTCCCTGAAGCATTGGTTGTGCTTGTGAATGACCTCTGATGGGAATAGGATGGAATAGTGCAGTGTCACTTGTTCAGATGGGCAGCCATATAAACTGGATAAACAAGTAAAAATAAAAATCTTGACCATTTGTGGCCTTCAATATCATTAGCTGTTAACTATGGCATCCTTCTGAATCAGTGGGATAGGAATAGGCAGCACTGAATTGTGTTAATTCTCTTCCCTTCCTACAAGGTTGGTTTCAGTCGGTATTGCATGGGAGTGATATCCCTCAACCCCGGTTATGTAGGGTACTCTCCACTCCTGTTTAACTCTACATAAAGTGGTTGGGTGAGATAATCTGTTGCTTTAATGCATACCCAATTTTATATCTCCACCTCCGATGAACTAAGCATTGCTATTGATGTTCTGTCTTGATGCTTGGAGATTATGGGTCTGGATGGGGAACAACAGACATCAGCTGAATCCTGGCAATACTAACCGGCTTTAGGTCTTGGGGTTTTCCAAATCTGAGAATTTACCATCTTTGGTGCATTGCCCCAAACAGATCCTGTGCACAGTGTGAGGGACCTACTGGATTCACAATTCCTGCTCAAAGAGGTGGCAGTTGTGGCTAGGAGACCCTTTGTACAACTTTGTATTGTGTGCTAGTTGCATCTGTTCCTTGATCAGGAGTTACTCCATTCTCAGCTAGTCATGGCACGGTCACCTCCATGAAGAGTATCCGAGAGCTTCAGCTTGTACAAGATATAGTGGTGTGGGCAGTTATGTATGCTTCTAGAATGGTACACATTTTTTCTTCTCTTCAAGCTCCATTAGCTGCCAATCTGTTTCCGGGTTCAATACAAGATTGAAGCCCTATATGACATGTGGCTGGCTTTTGTATACCTGTCTCATCAAGGGCAGCAGGACCTAAGGAGCAAGCTTCTCTGCTGTGGGACCAACCCTTTGGAACATCATTCCCTCTGAAGCTTCGGTCCTATTGACCGTCCAGAAATCCCGTGAAACCTGTTTTTGTCAGCAGACTTGGGGATCCCAGGGAAATAGGAATCCTGCAAAATGGCTATATTGTTTATAAGTTCTTGAATGTGGACTCCCATGGTTTATATTTAATGGTTTGTATTGTGTATGTTGCCCAGAGTTGTGTGTGAAATGGGAAGCTACAGTATATGTATTTTATTAGGAAACAAACACACATTCATTCATTGACGTTGAATGCTGCCCAAAGCCAATTGACTCTGGATAATTCATTACATGAAAACAAAGCAACAACATATAGAATAAAATGTACAATACAGGTAGTCTTTGAGTTACCAAAGCACAACAAGATGTCACTTCATCATTTAACGACAGCAATCCTGGGAGTCCTTGTTGCCTTCGTTAACCAAATTCCACTGGTCATTTTCACTACATGTGTGTAGATGCTGCCATAAAATTGCAATAAATTTGACATTCATTTTTAGACATGTGGGCACAAAGTACCAGTCTCCAAAAGCAGTGAGGAAGACTGATGCCAATCTGGTGAAAGAAGCCTGTGACTTATTTCTAGGATGCCTTGGCAAGATTGTGTTCTTCTGTATTTCTTGGAGATCATGGAAACAGCGGGGAGCTTTGGGACAGGGGAAGGAGAGAGATGGTAAGCAAGGGGTAGGGTAACTCTGGCCACCTAACGGTCACAAAAAAATATTGCCACAAAACCTCGTTAGCCCTGACCTTTCCTCAAGTCTATGAACCTAGTTGATGAGAAAATCACAATAAAAAAAACGTCTTCACCCAACTGACCTGGTATTGAGTGAAATAGGAACGTCTATACTGTAGATGTTCCAAATTCTCGTGAATTTGAATTTGTTAAGCTTTTAATGGCATGAAGCTTCCTCTAGGAATTTGAAGTGCATAAATAGCTCCTTGTTAAAAAATATAATTCCTTCTACAAGAGTTGTGGGAGAAAAGCACAAAAGAAATAAATTGCAACCTGCATTTTTACTTGTAATGAAACAGTTGCGAGAACAAAATCTGGAAGACAGTGCTATGAAACAAAAGTGTTTAAGGGAAAAGTCTGTTTGTGAGATGTACAAACCAGAATGAAATTAAAAATAATTGATATAATTGAATAGAGAATGTCATGGCAAAATAGGACTGTATCAGGACTGTATGAGCATAGTTCAGAGCATTGTGTTCTGATCTTGACAGATCTAGCCCTCATAGTGATATATTCAATAGTGATTATAACTTATGATGTAGAGGCAGTTTGATGTAGTGGTGAAGGTATCAGGCTAGAAACCAGCAGACTCTTGAGTTCTGGTCCTGCCTTGAGCACAAAGCCAGCCAGTTGACTTTGGGCCAGACACTTCCTCTGAGCACTAGAAAAGGACAATGGCAAACCACCCCTGTAAAACTTTGCCAAGAAAAATGCAGGAACATGCCCAAGCAGTCTCTAAGAATCAGACAGGAATTGAACAGAAAATGTTTTAAGTTAACATTTCCTTCCTTTTACAAAAGTTTAGAACCCATTTATTATTACACAAATTAGATTAGATTCACATGTGTTTAAGGGAATTTTCCCCTCTCAAGTATCAGTGCAGAGAGAGTAGGTCCACGCAGAGGCCTGGGCAGTCCTCTCAAACATGGAAAGGTAGGGTTAGGGGTAGTAGAGAGAGGATACTTGCAGTGGCAGCAAGTACTGGATTCCAGTGCTCTCCAAAAGTCCTAAATGTCATCCTATTAAGAGAGGCTGGCCAGAACCATGCCCACCATCGCCTAACTACCAATGTCTCTGAAATTATTTGTAAATTGTCTTGTGGCCTAAATTTGTGTATTACGTAAAAACGTTCTTAACTGTCAGTTAGCACTATTTATTTATTTGTTATTTATCATATTGTGTTCAAAGAACAAATCCCTGCAAAGGGCCTGATAATCCAATCCCAAACCCCACTGTTTCTTAGATGTATTCTTGTTTTAAATGATCTTCATTAGTGAGGAATACTTTGGTACAGAGGTAGATTGCAAGTTCAATTTTAATATATCAGATAATTAACATTATGACTGCAGGATATATGTATAGGAACAGTTCACCATTTTTTATACACGAAGACCAAGTATAAAATGAAGTCCTCTTCATGTGTGTGTGTGTGTGTGTGTGTGTGTGTGTGTGTGTTGTTACACTATCTTATGCACTGATGCTATATGCATTTTCCTTCAGGAAAGTGATTTTTGTTTTTTAATGTGAAGAAGTTGTCTACAAAAAGCTTTAAATGGAAATTGGCCGTTACTAATACCTTAATGTAAGGTGTTTCCATTATTTGTTCCAGCTAATAGAATGAAAGAAGTTAAGTTAATCTCTCTTTGCTTCTTCTGTTAGCACTTTAAAGTGAATAATAAAAGGAAGTATGTACTATTTAGGAAATATTTTAGTTTGTTTTATTTAATCCAGTTTTGTTGGGGGGGGTTCACCTTTGCTTAAAAGGTATTTGATCCATTTCAATGGAAAGAGTAGTATTAAAAGTTTAAATATTATAGTTGCTGTCGCAAACATGCAACTATGAACAAGAAAATTTTTCTATATAAACTAACTTGATCATTCAAGAGTCCTGACGTCAGTGGGAATATTTATGCTCTATATTGAGCGAAGTTAAGTTCGTTAAGCTCTGTGTTACCTAATGCATTATGCTGCATGTTTTATTTATTAATTTAGATTAGAGGAAAAGAATAACACATTTGTATATACTATAATATGTAAATAATGTATACCATTTTCATTTATATAAAACGCTTTCCAATTTCTCAAATTATGTACAAAGCCAACTGTAAATTACTTGTACAATACATGTTTTTTTCCCATTGAAATAATTGATTCTTCAAATTAGGGCAGCAGCTTTTATATATTTTCCTTAGTGCAGCATTTCAACTGCAGTCCTCTATAATAATTCTTTTATAATTCATTTCATTGGAATTTTTTTAATAAACAGATATTAAGTTGCATTGTTAGTATATCTGTCCTGAAAGTTTTTGCATGAAAGTTGATTCAGTAGCTCAGCATCCTTCCAAAGTTAACTTTATTGGCAATATAAACCAGACTCCGACTCCTCTTCATCCTCACCCTGAGGAGTGTGTAACAGTTGATTATTTGTTGCAAGCATCATCTTAGTAGCCTCCCCAAGGCTTTCCAGAACAACTAAGTCTTAAGTAACTGCCCTAAATTTATTTATTTATTTATTTATTTATTTATTTATTTATTTATTTATTTATTTATTTATTTATTGTTTCGATTTATACCCCGCCTCATTTCCTGGGTCAGTTTCTGGCCTTTTCAACTGATTTCTGGTAAATAAAATGACCATGGGAATACATTGATTTACTTAGCAACCACTACATTCACTTACTGGCTACAGCATTTGCTTAACAATAGCTCCAGAAACATCATAAAATCGGGTTGAGTCACATGATTGCCTCGACTTAAACCATCATGACTTATAGTAGAAATTCTGGATTCTGTTGCAACATAAGTCAGGGGCTACCTGTATTTATTTGTGTATCATATACAGACAACTGCCTATCTTTATGAAAATTCTGGGAGGTATACAGCATTAAAACAAACAAACAAACAAACCAAGAACCACAATAAAACAGAAATAATTGTGTACCTTTGGGGAGGAAAACATTCAAACTAACAGATAACACCAAAGCAGAAGGATTGCCACTCATCCTCTGGAGGGAAAAACCTTTTCCAATTTTCCCCCCCAGCAAGGTTAGGCCAGAGGCCAGGGGTGGGATTCAGCTGGTACAGGCTGGTTCGAGTGAACCGGTAGTTCCAGCAGTGGATTGGTCCTGCCCTTCTGCGCTATTCCATCCTATGTGCCCTTTTTCTGAAGCTCAGCTGATCCACACGGCAGCGCAGATTGCTGCGCGACAGGTGTTTTGACTCACTGGGGCAGCAGTAAAAGGTAAATTTCCTTCCTTTTTTTCAAATGCTACATGTGCTCACTGAACAGGTTGTTAGATTGGTTGAATTGCACCCCTGGCAGAGGTCATATATGTCTTTGAGGAGATACTAATTCTGAGGCACTTTGACAGATCGGGATAAAAGATTCAAATTCACTCAAATAAATAACCTCCAGCTATATTAGGCTTCTCTAGGTAGAGAAGATTATGGGGATGGTTGCACAGAGTGAGAACTAATTGATGGTTAGTGCTTTTCAGCATGGCATTGAAGAGACACTGTTCCTGTCTTCACAGGCCTGGCACTGGAACGTTCACCCAATTCCATTGCTTCCCAAGTCCGGCTGTCAGAAAGAGAAGAGGAAATCATGACTTGCTTTGAAAAGGCATGTGTAATTGCTCAGATTTTCCTGCAAGAACTGGAGAAGGTAAATAAGAGTTAGCTCAAAGGAGCCCCCCTTAGCATTTTGCAAGGATTTATATCACTGTTTAACTTGTTCTCCATTAAACTGAAAGCCAGGAAATGTGCTAAGTTATATATCCTGAGACCCTGCCTGATGTTTAGTTTTATTCCACTCTCCCTCCAATGTGCTCAAGATGCTGCTTTCTTTGCTCACGTAATACTTCTCTGAAGTGGTTAAATCCAAATAGCCTGAGACTTCATGCACCTGGCTAAATGGAAATTTGAATCAGATCCCTGTATGTAATTTTATATTTTAGCATCCCATTTTGCCAGCTTTTTTAATACTGAATTTCAGAACACAGGTTTAAAAATCACTAAAATGCCACAGATTAAAATGTAAGATTCTTAGGAAAAATGCCAGATTTTGAACAATGCATGCTATATTAGATGTACTTTATGCAAAACCATATTATATGCCTTTAGTGTACAGTACTTATCTAAAATGAAGATTATTTTTTCCTACAATCAATTTACCTTTAAAATGAAAAGGTCATCTTAGCTCAATTACAAATCTGATAATGGGTACATACTAAGTTCCCCTTTTGTTTTGTATGTTGGGGCCAGGAAATATTTTACATTTGTGTAAAGACAAGTCATGCTCAGTTCCTGGTCCACCCATGGTGTCTTCTTGGCAACAATATGGAAGTGGCATTGCCATAATCTTCTAGGATGTTTCAACTCTTGCATTTAGCAGCATCCCATTGAGCTACTAAGTTTGATCCTTTTAGCTTTTTTGTGATCAACGAAGTTGATGCATCTACAAAAGGGACATTGATGTGGGGAACTGTTGACTAAATGTCCTTCTTTACATTATCATGTAAATATAGTAGCTTTGTGCAGAAGATGGGAAGATTTCATTGTAACTGACGCAGTTTGACACCTTCACAGATTGCAAATTGCTGCAGATGTTATTGTGCTGCCTAGCTGGTAAAGATGGTAATCTGATTACAGACTATTGAATAATCTATCAGGTCTGTTCAGTTGTTTGGATTTGAAGGTGCTTTGGACTGTGCATGGGGCTATTGCAATATCCACTGTCAGTGCCTTAAGCCAAATGACTATAGAGGTTCTCAGTCATTCAGGTCATGGTTGTCCC
>JANHGC010009228.1:12335-22875 GCA_027560395.1 Boaedon fuliginosus
CTCCTTCCAAATTTATTTTGTCAATTTCTTGTAATCCCCCATAAATTCCATAAGTTTCTTTATCCTTATATCTTGTTTTGATTTGCATGTAAGTCCACCAATCCAAATCTGCCCCCCGATCTTTCAATTCCTGGCTTGTTTTTAGATCACCCTGTCCATTTAATATAGCTTTATTTTGATGATGTCACAACGTAATCAGAGTGAGCTGACAATTTTAGTCTTTTGTGTTTTGGGGACCATTTATTAGCAAAATGGGTGCTTTAACATATTCATTTTGTCCCATAACCTCTCATAGGAAAAAGTAACCAAATCTGATTTTGTTAGGGCCAAAACGTAAACCACACATTTGCCCCTCAAAACTCTGCAACTTGTTCTGTCCCACGCCCAAAACACTTTTTAAACATAGTGTTTTATTTGAACAAAGACCTCCAAAGCCTGTCTTTCTTAAAAGCAAAGGAATATTTCTATTGCCAGTAGCCTCTGGCATGTTTCTAAATTATTCCAGGCAAAATGCAAGTGATAAGACACTCAAAGTACAAAACTCATGATGCAGAGATGAAAACTCAGAACAAGAATTGACCACGATATTCGATGCTCTTTATAGTTTTCAGTTTTTCTCTGCAAAGAAAGTTCCCAACCACACCCCTTTTAACTGCTATAGAGTGTGATCTATTACTGATCAGCTGTAGCTTGATCTCTGCCCTTATGTTGCTGCTGTCTTCTGAGCAGCCTCCGAGTTCTGGCATCACTCAGAGCCTTCTCCCCATTATTGTTAGACCCTACTGGCTGTCAGATCCTTAAAAGTGATGCTGCCGATCTTTGGGAGAAGGAGGGGGAATCTCAACTGTGCTCTTTCCTAGTTTCACTTTCCATTCTACTCCTGTCTCTAATTAGTATTTTACTACTATGTATCCTGGCACTAAGGGGGCTGGATTTTCTCACCATTTCTAGAATGTTTCAGGGGAAGGCAATCCAGTAATTTTCTACTCTAGATAGCGGGGAAACGACCCTGAGAAACAGTTCCTTATCTAACGTTCAGGAGAGCCATTAGCAAAACAACTTCACATCTGCGGATTGGCTAACTCTGCATATGCTGACAGGGGAGGGGTCTCTAATGCTCTAACTTCTTTTGTATTGCATATGTGTATTCAGAACTTGCTTTGAACGTCTGCTTTTACTTGTATCCAATAAACGTTTCCTCTCAGAAGACTTTGTTTTAAGGGTTATTTTGCGTTCTTGAGAGAGGCAGATCCCAACATCGGCTCCTGATAACTTGTGGAGGGGCCAGTGTCTGGCATAGTGTCAACAGACGATGTCTCCCTTCCCTCCGATTCTAACTCCATCTCTCCCTCGGAGTCAGAATCCTCTGTCAGTTCAGCAGCATGCTGCGGAGCCACAACACAACCCTCTCCCTGAAAAAAGTCTGGCCAAAAAATGTTGGTCCTTCTCAATGGTGGAACCCTATGGATGATCAATAGAGTGCACCTTGTATGCACTGATTGCCCATTTATGTCCTACACCATTTCACAGGATTGAAATAATGATATGAAAATATCCCTGTATTTGCAAGTTAGGAGATTCACAGAATCAACGTGCAAATTGATTAAAAGTATAAGATAAATTCTGAAATATCAAAATGTATTTGAACTTTTATTTGGATTTCTGAGTATTTAGAAATAACAGAAAGAGCTGGATCACAGAAATGAGTTCATAGGCTTTGTTGCATTATGTTGTATAGTGGCAGAATCCAGGGGCAGAGTTAAAAGGGGAATCAACCTAGAATCCCTATGTAACAAGTGGATTAAGTCCAACTCCCTCCCTTGAATTCTGTGGACCCTTATCTAATTCCTAACAGGTGCTAACCATTACCTGAGAAGATACCTGCGCACAGGCTGTGTAGCAATTAATTGGCTTGTGTGTACCTGGTTAAGCTAAAGTTTAACGCTAAAGTTTAAGCTAATCCACAATTAAGTAGGGTATGTTTCATGGATATTTATTTTTTATTGTATTTATTAAATTTGTTTGCTGCCCATCTCACCACAAGGTAACTCTGGGCAGCTTACAATGTTAAAAAGAATAAAACAATATGAAAAATGAATATAGTAACAATAATAATAAAACACCATAAAATACAAATTATCCACTATAATTAAAAGATGGGGAGGATGGATTTTAATAAAACTCTCAAAAAAGTATTTACAGACTGCATCAATAGATATATTTACCATTGCCACAAGAAATGTTGTGCATTGAGTCATATATAACATTACATAATTTTCACTTATAGTAACAGTCTAGCACATTTGGATAATGAACATTTCTTGTTCATTATTCCAAAGTGCTAGACTGATTCAATGCATACATTTAATACTTAAATACAAATTGAGATGAGAATGTTCCAACCTTTCTATATCGTCTTGCTGTATAAATTTTGACAATCGATACACAGCCCAGTTGTTTAGTTGTTTAGAAGTCATGCCTCTTCCATTATCAATCACAGCAACAGCTGGTTTTCCTTGGGTATCATCAAATAACTGTTATAGAAAAAAGCAGCAGTATATGAAAATACAAAAATAAAATCTGTCTATAAAACATTTTAAAGATTATTTGATATCTCACCAGTTTTAACTGTATGCACCGTTTTCCAGAATTTTGAGAAGTAGCTGATAAGGAGTTATCAATCAATTCTGCAAGTGCAAATGCTAAATAAAAAGAAAATTTTCTAAGAATTATCATTATTGAAAATAAATTAAATTACAATGCAAATGTTTACTCTGCTTCCAAAAGAAGCAGCATTGACAAGTATATTAGAAATCTATGCTTTTATAACCGAAATGGTTAGTTGGTACACTTACCGTGAGTGTCCATTCTCTGGGGATCCACGCTGGGCTCGGTGACATCACTTGGGCTCCACCCGTCAATCTTTTGCAGGGGTGGAACTCCCTTCCTGCTCAGATATATACTAGCAGTAACTGTGATTTTAACAACACTAACACAACCAATGAAACAGGAACTCCGTAATTATAACAGTGTAATTAAGATAACAAGAGTAATTAACAATCCCCTGCAGTCCTCACTTCCCCGCGAGAGTCAGGAAGGCCAGGGCACTGAGCCCATCTTCCCAGCAGATCGTCCCAGATGGGAAGGGCCAACGGTGGGAAGAGGCACAACTCCTGGAGATCCGTGAACCAGGGCCTGCGTGGCCAGAAGGGGGAGATGAGAATGACCTCTGTGCATTCCCGTCAAATCTTTTCCACTACCCTGGGGATCAGTTTGGTGGGAGGGAAGGTCACGTCCTATTGAGAGGGTCCAGTCCCTCTGACCCCGGGCAGGGGCCCTGGCTGAAGAATCTCAGGAGCTGCGTGTTCCGATGGCACGCGAACAGGTTCATCACCATTGGGCCCATCCGCTGGTCCAGGTCCCTGAATACCTCCGTGTGAAGGCTCCATTCTGCCCCATTTAGGCGTTCTCTCCTCAGCCAGTCTGCTGTTAAGATTTTTTGACCCTGGGATGTATTCTGCTACTAGGGAAGATACATGGCTCTCTGCCCAGGAAAATATCGCTCGAGACAGCTTCTGCAGCTGCTTGGATCTGGTGCCTCCCTGTCTGTTCAGGTGGGCTTTAGTGCATATGTTGTCCGTGAAGATGAGGACATTCTTTCCCAGCAGGTGAGGCTCTAGCTTTCTTAAGGCTAAGAATACTGGCTTTAGTTCCAGAAAGTTTATGCTGCGTAGGGCTTCGGACTTTAAACAGAGCCCCTGTACTGCTTTGGAGTCCATGAATGCCCCCCTATCCCACTAGGCTTGCATCCGTGTGAATCACCTGGCGGGATTCCCCCTTTATGGTGGAGCCGTGTTGAAGAGGGGGAGGGACCACCACCTCAGGTTCCCCCAGGATTCACTGTCCAGGACCAGTGAGGCACATCTCTTGAGGGCGATCTGTTCCTGATAAGAAAGTAATAGTACCTGGATTGCCTTGGAATGATATCTGGACCAGGGTATGATCCCATGGCAAGAGAACATGCCAAGCAGACTGGACTGGTTGAGAACCTCCACTTCCTCTGCCTGCAAGATGCGTGTCACCTTGCTCTATTTTTTCCCGGGGCTCCTGAGACAGGGACACTTGGAAGGTCACAGAGTCGATGACCGCCCCTAGGTGGACGATGGACTGGGAGGGCGTCAGGTGGCTCTTCTCCCAGTTGATGACAAAACCCAGAGACGCATGGAGCTCTGATGTTGTGGCTAAACTGTCTCACCCCTGCTGTAGAGAAGGGGCCCTGACCAGTATGTCATCCAGATAAGGATAGGTATGAATCCCTTGAATCCTGAGGTAAGCAATGGCCACCACCAGCAGCTTTGAAAATACCCTCGGAGCAGAGGTCAGACCGAAGGGAAGTGCCCTGAACTGGTAATGGCATCCCTCGCAAGCAAACCTGAGGAATCTCCGATGACTTAGCAATATCGGGATATGCAGGTAAGCCTCCTGTAGATCCAGGGATGCCATGAAGCCCCCCCCCCCGAATCGATTGTCGTATGGATCATAGGGTCTCCATCTTGAACCGGGGCCTTAGTAGCCACCGGTTCAGCCACTTGAGGTCTAGGATCGCCCTTGGAACCTAGGATCGCCTAGGATCGTTCCTTGGAACTGTGAAGAAGTGGGAGTACACTCCTGTCCCCCATTGGGCCCATGGCACCCTTTCTATGGTTGCTATGGAAATAAGGTGTTGGACAGCGGAAAGGGTATGTAGGTGTTTCAGGATGCAGTTTTGTCTGTGTACCTGAATAAACTTCCACGGTGGAATGCGGCTCAATTCTAATGAGTAACCCTTGCTGATGGTCTGCCTCACCCATCTGTTTTTGATAATTTCCTGCCACCGATGGAGAAAGAGGATGAGGCGTCCCACTATCAGTGGAGATACCAAATCATTGTTGCTTGGGTCTACCCCTGGGGGCAAATGACCTGGGTTGCTAACAACCTCTTCCCTTTTGGCCCCTGGATTGCCAAGTGGGCGCCTGCCCTTTGAGAGCCCTATAGGGAGCCCTGTACTCTGACTGGGAACGAAAGGGCTGAAAAGAATATTTCGGTCGGAAGGGTGAGTAGGGGGGCTTGGTCTTGGATTTTGAAATGAGGGACTTCCTTTTTTCTTTGGGATCAGCCAGAAAAGGCTCTAGGTCGTCCCCAGAGAGTCTGTTCCTTTAAAAGGCAAAGCCACTAGCTTGGAGTGAACTGAACTATCACTCTCCCAATTTCGCAGCCATGCGTTCCTATGCACTGCCATGGAGGCCCCGATGGATCTTTCAAAAAACTGCATTGCATCATGCGTTGCTAAAGCAACAAAGGCTACCATGCACGCAATGGTGCATAGTTCTGATTGAGCTGACTTAAGAAGTTTCTCTTTGTCCATGAGCCATTGACACCACAAAGCCGTAGTCCTGTTGGCCAGTGATGCAACGGCTAAAGCTTTAAGGGCCATGGGCGAGGCCTCAAAGGCCTTCCTGGATAGCAGCTCAGCCCTTTTATAGTGGGGGTCCTTTGGAATCCCTCCGTATCAAGTGGAAGAGCGGAAGGAGCATCCAGGGAAGCCACAGGAGCATCTACTACTGGACTTTTTAGCAAGGCAGCCTGTTGTTCGGATACCTGGTAAAACTTGGTAGCCCTAATCCTAGGGTCCTTCGCGAAACCCGGGGAGGCCCACTCCTTCATAATTGTCTCCATGAAGGAGCTAGGTAACTCAAAAATAGAGGGAGATTTCCGATATGTGGGCAGTACTGAATCCAGGTCAAACTCAGTATTTAACGTGGATGCCACTGGAACCTCTTCAGGCTCGGCCATATTTAGGCTCAGGATAGAGGTAATGGTTCTATGAACCTTCGGAATTGCCTCCGGAATGAAGAGGAAGATCTTCCTCCTCCTCCTCCTCTTCCCCCAAGGATGCCCCATCCGGGGTGGAGGTGTATCAGAATCTATCTGACCAGGTTCCTTCAGGCCTGCCAGCTCTTCCTCAGAAAGCTCCTGGGAGGCCTGAGTATCTGATGTTACCAACCTCCTTGTGTCCCTGGGAGAATGGAGGGAAGGCTCCATTGGGGCAGGATCCTGCTGGGCCTTCTTCCTCAGTGGTTCATCTTAGAGCTGAGTCAAGGTGGACAAGATACCAGCCTGTATCAAGACTTGCATTTTTGAGGCAAGTTCTTCCCAGATCACAGGCAGAGGGGTGCCTGGGTCTGTGGCTCCTTATCCATGATCCTGTAAGAGTTCCAATAGTTAGGTAAAGCCTCTAATTAATATAATTTTTTTTATGACTGTCACTAAGCGTGACATTAACTATGGCCACTGCCATAGGCGTGCCTGCAGGCTCCGTCGATTTAACGTTGGCATTGTTTTCTTATCGGGGGTTCAGCGAAGAACAGGAGGACCTGCTCTCTCACAACCCCCTGCATATCTGGCGTTGGCACTGAGGGTTTCCTGCCTGCTCTATGCCTGTTGGACGTCTTCAGTCTTTTTTATTAAGCCTTTAGCAGGCTGGAAGGGCCAAAGCCTCTCCAAGCGCTGCCTAGCTGATCGGTGGAGCCTGCAGCTTGTATAGGTGGCCAAGGACTTTGCTGATTTTTTTCTTTCTCTGTTTGTTGAAGAACAAAGAGCTGAGGACAAAATCAGTTGCTCTCACTGAGAGGCAAGTGAAATCTGGGCAGGAACAGAGTTCCACCCCTGCAAAAGATTGGTTTGCCTGATAGGGGCGGAGCCCAAGTGATGTCACCGAGCCCATCGTGGTTCCACAGGAGAATCCAATAGTATATGTAGTATACATATCCTCTTTCTCTCTCATTTCTATGTATGTATGCATGTTTACATAGAAGGGTTGTGCAGGGCTTGTGATACGATTCTAAAAATATGCTTAGAGGAAATGAAGAACAGTAATATAATCTCAAGGAAAAAAATATAATGTCTTTAAATGTTACACAAATGTCAAGTTCATGCTTATAGATCACCTTTTTGGAATTAAATTGAAAACATTGCACATGCTGCATTTTAGTATTGTTGCAGTGTATCACAACACTTTTATTTATAACTCTGTAACTTGTGAGTTAGAAAATACTCAAAATAGTTACAATCCCTATGGTAGTTCTGTTCATTTTGGAAAATCACTGTATTAGTCAACATAAGCTAACAAAAGTTGCATCCTTAGTTCAATATGTCCCAAGAATAATTTCTTCTTCACTTTTCTTTTCATATTACTGGACAGATAAAAGAATTGGAAGATGAATTTAATAATACTCAAATGGAAGATTCTAGTATATTTTATGGTGTTTCTTAAGAATTGGATTTCATTTTTGAAATTTCTCTCTTTGAAAAAAAGTAGAAGAATGGCAAGATTGATGTTAACCTTCCCAGGTAAACCAAACAGAAAACAAGACTAAATAAACTGATTCTATTTTATTGTAAGGGTACATTACCAGAATCTTGTATTTCTGAAGGCACAAACTTTCCATCACCACTTTTAAGTACTTCGCCCATTAGGGCAGTTTCTTCCTAAATTTCTTTCTCTGACTACTAAGCCAATGGGGGCCCTGCCTCTCTTGTCTGATTGTTTCCTGGGCAGCATCTCCTCCCCTCTTTCCCCAAGGTAATTCACACATTCCATTATACTTATGGTACATGTTCATTGGGGTCCCCTTTCCACTGTAAAGACTAAAAGAGGTAACAAATGCTACTGTATCTTTTACTCCACAAGAAAACCCTATTTTTAAGTCTTCTGCCAAACTGACTGATGACAGAAAATTTGACTTATTTATTGTGCAACAGATTCAAGCCAGAATTAGTGCAGAAGCTTTGAAGATTTTCCCCACCCCAAACTCATAATTCCCTGATTGAAAATAGATGGTGAATGAACTAGAAGTGAAGCAGACCTGAAATAAATAAAACTGAATTAAAAAAACCCGCAAACTGCAGGGCGTGTCAAGTTTAGCAATCCAGTTGACAAGGAGGGTCTAGCAAGAGAGCTTAACTATAATGAGAATAGAAAGAAATAAATCTGTTCTTTCACAGAAAAAGAAAAAGAAAAGCTTCCATTCATTCTGCCATTTTTAAGGATAATATTTAAAACAACAGAACTTGATTAAACTATCAAAACACAATCAATGCATTGACTTCCAGATATCAACCTCCTCTTTTAACAACCCCATAATCTCTTGTGGGATGGAGTCTGGGCAATTGAATGGAGCTAACAGAGTGTTTATTGAGATGTTCTTCCTGTTGCCAATGCGGAGTTTTTTTTCAGCAGATATATTCTCATTGTGCCCAGAGAGAGCAATATCTGCCTCTACTTAGGCTCGAACTCACAGCCTCCTGATTGTGAGGCGAGAGCTCCACCTCTAGGCCACCGCACCACCCACTGACTTCCAGATATACTGTTAATATTTAAATACTTACGAAGAGGATTTTGTCCTTTGCTGGCATAGTATTCATATGTTCCACTTTTCAGAAGTGTGTCATAATGTGGAAGAAACTCAATGCGCTCCTTTGTTGCTGAAGGGAGCATCTGATTAACTCTTTGTAGTAAGTAGAGTGTCATCTTGTTTTTAACAATTTGACCTACAAGATATATATGAAACTTTAAATAAGGACAATTTTATTACTAAAATGTACTAATTTCTTGAAGTGTGAATGGTTGTTTCCAATACTGCTTTACAATCTTTCAGTTGCCCTATATTGCTCCCTTACTCACATTTAAAATGATCTGTCACATTTTTCTCCTCCATTCCCAAAATAATTTTCTCTGTTATTTCACTTTAAATGCAAGTAGTCGCCAACTTACAGCCATTCATTTAGTGACCATTCAAAGTTACAATGGCACTGAAAAAAAGTAACTTACAACTGGTCCTTCCACTTATGACTATCACAGCACCACCACCACCCCACAGTCACATGATCAATCTTCGGGCGCTTGGCAACTAGCATGGATTTACAACAGTTGCAGCGCCCAAGTCATATGATTGTCATTCATGACCTTCCCAATTGGTGTTCAACAAGCAAAGACAAATGGGGGAGACCAGATTTGCTTAACAACCACAATTCACTTAACAATTGCAATGAATCCCTTAACAACTATGGCAAAAAAGGTTGCAAAATTGGGCACTCACTGAAGCACCATCTCGCTTACGAATGGAAATTCTGGTCTCAAATGTGGTCATAAGTCGAGGACTACCTATACTCCTGCTCTTGGGAGAGCCCTTCAGCTTCTAGGCTGATCTCTGCAAATCACCTGCTACTTTGCTGAAGGACTGACCCTTCAATCTAAGCTAATGCTTACCACCCACTCTAATATTTTCTAGTCTTCTCATTAATAATAAATAAAGTTTGCATAGCATAGTGGCTGTGATATTGGCTTAGCATGTAGAAGATTGCTGATTCAAAACAAGGCAGATTTTTAATTATGCTGATAGTCCTTATTCCTGATCATTCATTCAGTGATTGTTCCAAGCTACAACATTGGAAAAACAGCCTTATCGGTATAATTGGTCTTTGAAGTTTTGGCTGTCACAGCACTCCCCATAACTCATATGATGGTGATTTTGGTGAATGGCAACTAGTACACATTTATGGGAATTGCAATGTCCCAGGTTAATAGAACTGCAATTTGTGACCTTCAGAGCAAGCATTCTCAATGCGGAAAAGTTGGCAGGAAGTCCCAAGTCGCAATCACATGATGTTATGCTTAAAAACCAGTGGCGATTTGTTTAATAATTGTAGCTAGAACTGAGAAACTGATGCTATAAGTCAGGTGTGGTTTTGTAATATTTCACTTTATAACCACATAGCTTAATGAAGGAGTTGACAGTTCCAGTTGTGGTCAGTCAGTGAGGGATACCTGTAATTATTCTTTTCTTGAGTAATTTTGGAGCTTTTTTTTACATAAGTGGAGGGCTTTATAGTAAACTGTTTTACTTAATTTTTGCCATCCCTTCAAGATAGGCAAGGTCAGAAAACAGAACAAGGATTTCAGGAATGCTACTCTATTCTTGGGTATAATCCAATTGTGAAAGCCTTCGACTGTATCAGTCTGCCCTCTCTTATTACTTTTGACAGAACTACTTTTGGTTTCTTTTTTCTTTTCCCAAGACTGAAATGTTTTTTTTTATTTTAATGATAATTTGCATTATTTCATCAAGATTATTTTTATACTCTTTTTCATTTTTTTAGAAAACTCAGGAGAAAAATACTTTTTAATGTGGGTTTTAACTGGCAATTTTCACTATGCTATTCTTAAAATATCCAGTATAATTCTAACATTGCCTTTAAAATAAAATTTACATTGAGCTTTGTGAATAAATTCTTGTAAAATTATTTTTAGTCCACCAACTAAAATCAATTAAACCAGTGATTCCCAAAGTGGTCTATATCGACCCCCAGAGGTCTATGACAACCTGCAAGGGGTCTACGTCAGCGAAAAAAAAATTTGGGGGTCTATGAAATGAAAATGGGGGTCCACGATAGTGGATCTCAACATACACTGATAGTACCTATTTACTTAATTTTGGCAACG
>JANHGC010009232.1:7388-18548 GCA_027560395.1 Boaedon fuliginosus
CAAGGAGATCTCCGGGGTCCACGAGAGGAGAGAGGCCGCAAAGGCGCGATCCGGTCCAAGGCCCCAGCAGCAGCCCTATTCCAGGCCTCCACTAAGGCCTCAGTCGAATCGCGGTCCAAGGTCTAAAGAGCCTCTTGATGCGGGTGAAGGAGGAAAGTGCAAAAAGTTGGTTTGAAACTCAACATTAAGAAAGCTAAGATCATGGCATCCGGCCCTCTCAATTCCTGGCAAACATTTCTTTCTGGGAAGAAATGGAGGTAGTAACAAATTTTATTTGTCAACTTTGCAACTAACAACAACAAATAATAAAGTAGAATTAGTTCATCTTGTTGTGTTCCTGTCTGGTCTTCTTGGGAAGCTGCCATCAATCACTTGCAAGTCTGAAAGTATGAATTTTCTGTTACCTTTTTTTATTGCCAGATTAGTTTACAGATTTTTACAGATTAACAGAGTTGGAAAGGTCATCTAGTCCCAACCCCCCACCCAACAGACCATACACCAATTCTGACAGCTTCTTCTTGAAAGCTTCCAGTGAGTTTGAGCAGATCCATTCTAAGTTTCTTTCTCTGCCAAATACCCAGTTGTAGGCTGATCTCCCCTTTTATCTGAATCTTCCCTAGGCAGCATGTAACTCATTTTGTATCATTCCGAAGTCATTCTCACATTCCATTACATGAATATACCAACATTACTCAAAACAGTATTTTATTTATTTATTTATTTATTTATTTATTTATTTATTTATTTGTTTGTTTGTTTGTTTGTTTAGATTTATACCCCACCTCATTTCCCCAGTCAAGGAGGGAGTGACATGGGTATATATACACTGGGGGAACTCCACCCTTCTAGTGTACAGTAAGACAGGCACCTTGAACACACCCATCTTATACTGCTATCATGTTAAGCCTAGGCCAGCACTTGTTGATTAATATCCAACATAACTACTATGCAGAAAAGCACTAATCTCATGTTTAGTCCTATAGATAACGAGAAAATGACTGCATAATGCTACACTGTGCATACAGTAGGCACATCTAGGGCATGTAGTGGATAGTATTCTGATTTAGTTAAATGATTGTCCATGAAATTAATAAAAACGCATAAAGAACATTAGGGCAATAATAAAGGCTTTTTAAAACACTTCTTCTAGTAGAGATTAAAGGACCTCACCTGCTTCATTGTACCTTACTTCTAGTATTCCCATACATCTTATAGATAAGAATGAGCAGACAACCATCAATTGTTGTACTTCCAAGTTTCTCCATAATTTCATTTGAGAGATATGATCAAAGGCTTGCTTAAAATCAATAAATGCAGACCTCGATTTCAATCTATATTTCTCCACCAGAAAGCAGGGCAGAATTGCACTATTGTACTTCTTTCAGCTAAGAAACTGCCTATTTATATGCAAGATTGTTTTTAACTCTGTTTAGTTTAAAGGTTTCCAATATAAGTGTCCACATGTAGATTTTTTAAATTGTATTTAATAGGTGAATCAGTTGACAATGATCTATTTTCTATTTAAAGATTGAAATAATTATTGACAAAAACCCAGACATTAGGAATCTAGCTTTTTAAACTGAATATGTAAATTATGAGACCTGAATGGGCACCTACCAGTCTAAATGAATTTTTGATCGATTTTGAAGGGTCAATCTCATTCCTGCTGCCTTTTTACAGTTCAACTCACTGCTCAATTTTGGGGACTCTTGAAATAAAAACAAATGATTGACCAATAGTCAATGGGAATGGAAGAGATCCTTCAAAAATTGATCAAAATCTCATTTGGACAGGTAGGTGCCAATTCAGGCCTCATGATTTACATATATAATTGCATTTACATTTTTTTTCCTCCCAGAATACTATTGGACTAACCACACAAAGTTCATGGACAGACTTTCCCCATCTTTACTACAGCAATATGACTAATGGTGGGATTCAATTTTTTTTACTACTGAGTCTGTGGGCATGGCTTGGTGGGCATGACTATGTGGTCATGTGACTGGGTGGGCAGCTGCACCCCTTCATGCACTGTTTTTTGCCTGAAGCCTCCTGGCAGCCACATAGGGGCATGGGGGGTGGCCCCACACACCCCATGCCCTATTTTTGGCCTAGAAAACCTCCCTGAAATGTCTTGGCAGCCAAATAGGGGCGCATGGAGACTCCTGGAAGAGGTGGGCTGGGGACAGTCAGGGCCAATCAGAAGTGGTGTTTGCCGGTTCTGCAAACCAATCAAAATTATCACTACCGGTTTTCCTGAATCTGTCAGAACTGGCTGAACACCTCCCTCTGAATATGACATGCCAGAGATGGAAGTTCACCAAATGGACAGATAGCAATTTCCCAAACTTAATTCATTATAAGCGGTTCCAAAGACCTCTTGACTGTGGTTCATCTTGTTGTTTAACATAGTGACAAATGCCTGTGGAAATATCCCATGGTCACATTTCGAGATAAATACTAGGTGAAAAATGAAGTAAAAGCTTTGTTGAAGATGGTTATGCTAGAAAACATTGCCACCATCTGTGGGAGATTATGGACAAGACAAAGAAACAAAATTATTTAATAAGTTAAATGTATTTAGATATTTTGTTTCCTGTTTGTTCTAGCATAATTACTATGTTAATTTCTGTGCATCTTGCATATTAAGTGAAGCATATTCTAAAACACTAATGGCCATTGCTTCAGCCTTTTTATTAGCAGACAGGAAATAAATATGCAAAAGCTTGCTACCTAAACTAATTAGTTTACTGTTCATCTTTTTAAAAAAAAAAAAAAGAAATATGTTTATTTATAGAATCCATATTGAGATCACACCATGGTAATATTTTTTTTTTATGAATGGCAGGCAAATATGCGTGGCCCCAGATAATGTTGCAGAATCCAATCTGGGTTTGTCACCTCTTTATATCTCTGGTCTCAGTGATGGACCCACCATTGGATCCTGCAATATTTTTTTTATTATTATAGCTTATTGTTTTTGCAATTTTAAATTTGGTATTTCACCCCAGTAATAAACTCAAAACTCAAGAGTGAGATAAAGAAAGTTAGTGTCTAAGTGATTTGCCTAGATATAGATTTTTTTTTCAATTGGAAAGCAAAGCATTTGTCAAAATTCTTGCCTGGTTACTTTAACCTTTTTTCTAATAAATAAATCTGAGTTTATAGAATTCTTGAATTGATAATTTCCAACCAGAGAAGTCTGCTACTAGGCAATGTATGGAAACAATTTATTACGTTTATATGCCACCCATCTCACTTTATAAGTGATTCTGAATTCACTCAGGATTTATTCACTTTATATCTCACTTGTCCTGAGTCTGCATGAGGTTCTTTCTTCATTTTATTTCTACAACCTTTTTAACCCTCTAAGGTTGGGATTAGAAAGAATAATGATCAAAGTCATTCAGACCACTGAGTGTAATTCCTTGATCAATGCACAGTGCATACTTCATATCTCAAAAGATGGCTGATTTCTGCCTGAATACACTCAGTGATAGTGATCTCAATATCTCTCTGGGGGATCGTGCTTTTATTGCTTGAAAGGTTCTTCTCCCACTCTCAGCAAACAACCAACTGGAATCTGTTTTTCCTTTTATACATCCACACCAGCCATATTCCAAGAGACAAATTAAACTAATTTTCCTAATCTGGACTTCAGCCAAAAAACAAAACACATGCATGTACACCCAGAATAAAAAAAACATCCCAAACTAACTTTTACTATATACAAAGCTATTTCTTGAATTTGTCAGTGAAGAGATGTCAAACAACAGCAACAACAAAAGAGATGACTGCTGATTTTGATGGTAATTACTGAGTGAAATTCTGTACCAGTTTCTCTGCTACACTATGTTAGCCTAGGTTACTAAATGCAGTATCAGAAAATGTAGACAGGAATCGGCTTGCTTACTTTTCCACTGCTATTCCCCTTCCAAAGATTTAAGGGTTGCAATCGAAGTTTTTGTTTTGTTTTTGAAGTTAAAGAAAATAAAATTTAGCTTCTCCACTAAATCAGGTTTTTTTTAATGCTGTAGCTTTATTTTCAGCTCAGTCAATTTTATTTTATTTTGCAGAATCAAGAAGTAATTAATTGTGGATTAGAGAGCAAAATATCAAAGAAATATAAATTGTACGAAAACTTTTTTCAAAAAGCAACAACTGATGAAAGTAGTTGTTGTGATTTTATTTCTGTAAAGAAACGCAACAGAAAAGAGTAGAAAGTTTTAGATGGCAAAGACAGAGCCTTCCTCCTAGTGGCCTCAATCCCAACAGGGTTGCTTTCCTGACTGATGGACCTCTTTATAAAGTGCTATAAAAAATCAGTATGTAAAGAATATAAAGAAATAATAGAATTTGTTAACTTTCAATGGAGCATTCTATTGAATTGCCAGTGGACAACAATTTAGATCACAACTGCATTATAATATGATGCTGAGGCTTTGTCTCAAGACAGAGTTTGCACATCAATAAGTAATCTGCACTGGAAGGAGACCCAGCCCAACATGCATTAAATAGCTTTTCAATATGTGCTTTTTACTGGCTTGATTTTAAAGGGCAGGAGATAGAATGTCAGCACTGTGCACGAATCCTCTCAAGGCTGATGGGGAAGCAAAGCAAATGAAAGTAATAAGCTCAACTTAATGGAAACAAGCTCATTACTATAACCATTCTGCCAATCCTTCTGACAGAGGAATCCTTGGCAGCAAATAATTGTTGACTGCCTACTTGTAACCATGGAGCTAGTACTCTTGACACTCACCTGCTAAAGAGAAAAAGGAAACATCAATCATATCAAACTGTGCCCTGCTCTCCTCTTAATGGCAATAATTTTAGCAAGGACAATGCATCACTTCACTGCAAAAGAGGCTTTCAGGAAATAGAGATTTTTCCTATTTTCTTGAAGCAGAGCTTGCTAGGGGAATGCAGAGAGGGGCTAAATTTAAGCCACAGCTTCCCAGCATTGATCCCCAAATCATATCTTCACTAGTAATGAAAGGGGTATAAGAGAAAGCAATTGTGAAGAAACAACATCTTTGGACATGTATACAGTATAACTGATACCTTGCTTTTTGGGGGGTAGGTGGGTGGGTTAGGAGATGAAAAACACCAAACTGGTCTAGCTAAAGAAGAATACATGAGATCCAGTAACATGTGAGTACAAGAAGGGCAAAAATAAACCAGTTTTCAGGATCTAGGACATGGATGGGGTTATTTGAAATGTTCATGGGGAAATTGGATAGAGTCAGTATGATGGGTGGGGTTGAAGAAGAAGAGAATATGCAATCACCCAAAAATAGATAGGGATACAGGTAGTTCTGACCCAGCTCCCAAACATGACAAACCCTTTGTAGTTAAATAAATGTTACAGTTATTAGGAGCACCAGCAGCCCTGGCAAAAAGTCTCTCTCACACACAGCAGGTCTCTCTCCGCCCCCTGCCTTTTATCCCCAGAGCTAGGGTGGGGCTTCGCTAGGAGTGGTGGCTCATCCGTCCAAGGACTGTCCTGTAGATTGTCACTGCTCTCCTCTCTTCTGCTTTCTGCACATCTGTGTATCAGGCACTGGACCCAGCTGTTCCTCCTTTTCCTCATCAGCCACCTCCACACCTGGGGGCTGTTGACTCTCCATCTGAGGGCTGATGAACAGCCCAAGCTCTGCCTCTGACTCGATCTCTGACAGCTCCATTCCCGCTTCCCCCTCAGAGCTCTCAGGTTGCTTTGATGTTGGCCCTGACTCCCATACCTCCTCCTCATCTGATTCGGTGGCTGGAGAGGCCAGCAGCCAACAGGCGACCATAGGTAGTCTTCTACTTACAACCATTTCTTTAGTGACTATTCAAAGTCACAATGGCACTGAAAAAAGGAACTTATGGCTGTTTTTTTTTCACATTTATGACCATCACAGCAGCACCATCGTCAAGAGATCAGAATTAGGACCTTTGGCGACTGGTTCATGTTTATAATGCACCTTTTGCAATGACCAGCAAAGTTACAGGGGAAGTCAGATTCATTTAACAAACCTGTTACTAACTTAACTAGTTGTTAAGCAGTGATTCGCTTAACAACTGTGATGAGGAGAGTCATAAAATGGGGCAAATGCCACTTAACAACTGTCTCACTTAGCCACAGAAACTTTGGCTCCATTGTGGTCATAAGTGAAGGACTTCCTATATTCCTTTTTCTCCTCCTCTTTTCCTGTTCTTTTTTCCAACCTCTCCTAAGCAGAGTCTTAGCTCTTCTTTGAGGTCTCAATGACCATCTTGCATCGAGAATTTGAAATGAAGCCAACGGGGGACGTGTACCCTAGTACAGCTTATGATGCAAGAGAATGAAAGAGGCTTTGCACATTGTCAGACGACATTACACAGCCCGCAGATTAGCAATATATTCTAAGGATTTATATCCCTTCTTTTGAAACAGACATTTCTCCCCAAAGCAATTTTCCTGAAACATTCGATAATCGCCAGCAAGAGTTAAATATAAACCGGTGGCGTAAAAGAAAAGCTGCAGCAAATGAATAAAAGAAACTGAGCCACGAGTGCAAGAATAACAAAATAATAACTCTAAAATGAACAAAACAGCTGCTAAAATGGTCACACTGAAGCTTGTTGGATGGACTCCGAATATAAAGGAGATTATGAGAAAAGTAAATATCAGTGTGGCTGACACAAGGGCAGGGAGAATATAATGTTTTCCAGATGTTTGCTTGCATTTTTCTCCTTTTTTTTTTACCCTGGGATATTTGGCCATTTTCTTTTTTAGAACAGAGGTTAGTCCTAATAAAGAAAGTCATTTTGTAGGTAAAGACTGTCCATCTGTTCTTCTGCAAGGTGGAAGACCTAAAGACCTCTCTGAGGACCTGTAACTGGTGCATAGTTACACTGCTATTTGCATCAAGGAACATCCCATCTGTTCTTCCAAGGAATTCATTATGTCATTATCAATGAAACACAAAACAATAGATAATGCTCAGCTTTGAACAAACTTAGAGCAAAAGAATTGCTTCTCTAAACTTAACGACAGCTATCAAATGTTTGTGCAACTTTGATCAAACTTTTTTTAAAGAAAAAATTGGATTCAGAGTACCCTGTGGATCTAAGGGCAGAGTTTAGAATCTGAGAAATATTTTAGCAAGGTACACGAGACAGGTTGGGTTCAGCATACTAAACCACAAGTGTGTTTTAGCTGTGATTTATTGAATAAGTCACCTTTGTCAAGATTTGCACATAAAATTAAGTCATATTCCAGGAATGTAGAGGAAAATAGCTGGCTTTTCAGTCTAATACATGGACCTATACAGATCTGGAGATAGCTATTCATGACATCTAGGTTTATTTTACCAATAATTTACTAACAAAACTACTTTTGGGTTTATACCATGTTAAACTATAACCTATATAATCTACCAAGCAGAATACAGAATAGCAAAGTTGGAAGGGACCTTGGAGATCTTCTAGTTCAACCTGCTCAAACAGGAGACCCTACACTATTCTGGACAAATAGCTGGTCAATCTCTTCTTAAACACTTCCAGTGATGGAGCCCTCACAGCTTCTGGAGGCAAGCCAGTCCATTGATTAATTGTTCTCACTGACAGAAAATTTATCCTTAACTTTCAGTTTGATCTCTCTTTGTTAGACTTCCATCCTTCATTTCTTGTCCTGCCTTCAGATGCTTTGAAGAGTAGGTTGACACCCTTCTTCTCTGTGACAGTCCCTCAAATATTATCATGTCACTCCTAGTCCTTCTTTTCATTAGGCTAAACATTCCCAGTTCCCACAACCATTCATTAAATGGTTTATCCTGCAATCCCCTAATCATTTTTGTTGCTCTTCTCTGCACTCTTTTTAGAATCTATGCTGAGCCTAAACCCAACAGACCACCTTCTGGCTTTATATAGCTGGGGTTTGGTATTGTTGTGTTGCTGTTTTTTTGTTACTTAGCTTTCAATAACTTTTGCCTACACACATCCACTCTAAAAAAAGTCTCACATGATATATGCTTTCTTTTGAGATGTAATTAAAGTGCAGGAAGTCAAAGAACATACAGATTACTAGAAAGAAAACTATAAAACAATAAGCAGGAAATTTGTCCCCTTTGCTACAGAATGCCATATTCCAGGATGATTTATCTGGCAGTGTCTGATGAATTTGGTAATTGTTGTATTAAATGAATCATCTGAAGGAAAGAGAAAGATTTTTTTTAAAAAAATCAATTAAATGAGGATTGGCAGAAAAAAAATAGTATGAATTATATGCATGGTTGCAATTTAAAACCATAATCCCCTTAAAATATCAGACATTGGACCAAGCCAAAATAGAATTGAAGCATAACATCTTTCATTGACCATAAATATTGACTGCAAAGACACATCTGATGCCAAAAAAGAAAAAAAAGAAAGGAAAAGGAAAAGTCTTCATGATTTGAAGAAAAAAAGATTCTCACACTTGGAAATTTTATTCATCACTCTCTCACTTTTCTATTCAACTGAGTACTCAACCTATTCCCCAATGTTTAAAATATAAAATACAAAAACTTAAATAATGTGATATTACTCAATAGTTACATCGGGTGAAAGAGAGGTATATACAGTATATACAGTATAAGAGATGTTAAGATTAGTGGATGGATGCACCTATGGTCACTAGGATGGGAATTCAAACCAAGTATTTACTTTTTAAAGCAGCTTTTCAGTATAGGCATTGTGTGATCTCTACCAGCCATGTTTTGGGTCAACCAACTTCTGGAGTTACAAATATTCTCCTGTATTGGTACATTTATGTTTTATCCTTTCTAAGTTTACATCCTAATGTCCTTCTTTCGTACACTTTCTAATCATCAAATTCATAAAACACCACTTAGGATTTGTTTTTTTTCAAGAAAAAGTCCATAAGGGTTTTCCAGTCAATAATAAAATCAGCTTTTGGTCACTTTTCAAAAATAGCTTCTCATACATCATTTTGTAACTGTCTACATGGGATGCAATCACCGCATGGATATCTTGCCTCAAAAAATGCCTTCTTTGGAGCACCCTTAACTAACCCCCAAGGGAAGCAGCAACCTCAAGTCTACAAAAGCCATTTATTGACAAACAGAAATTGAAATATAATTCTGAATACACCAGGCAGAGTTTAAATAGAATCTAATTTTCACAGCAATGAAGTTAAGGGTCCCCCCCCACAAAAACAAAAAAAACAAAATGTCAGTGCTGAGAAAAGAAAGCATTTATTTTGCATATAGAGCATGCATTTTAGACTAGCAGAGCAATTTTAAATTATCTTTTTCAGAATAATGTGGCATGCCGTCTGACCACCTGAGATATTGTCACTTGAGTGCTAAAAGATGTGAAACCAAACATTGCTGTGAATCACACCCCATTTTAAGTTTTGGCCATGACTTGATTTTATTTTGTTATATAGCTTTCTTTTCTCTAAATTTAGCTTTGTGTACTTCATGGTGGCCTGAAAAAAAACAAAAAAACAAAAAAAAACCTTTTACCAGTTTTGGGCTGGGCTAATTATTTCTTTTGTATCCAAGCTCCTTAATTAAATGAAAGATGGTAGAAGATAGCAAAGAAACACCAAGGGGGATTTAGGAGAATGCTTGAATTCTCCCAACATATGGAGTCTTATTCCTCCATATGGACTTTTCTATTGTAATTTAATTGTTATTTCATTATGTCTGTGCATGTAAATGTTTAAGTGTGTGTGTGTGTATGCACACACACACACTTAAATATTATTTTAAGATATCAGCCCTGTGATTTTCCTGTAGATGAAGTGTAGAACATTTTGAACAGGTTAACAAGGATATTTGATGTTGCTCGAATTTCTGCTGCTTTTCTAGCAAAGGAACCTTATCCTTCAGTTTCATTCCTTCCCAATTTGGCAGACCTGTTTCAGACATCTGGTATTTTGGAGAACAATTGGTGCAACACACACTTGGTCTAATATAAGGAAGTTATTGAAGGATTTTTATCTTTCACTGGGAGAAGGTCAGCCACATGGACAGTTTTTCCTCACTTTCCTTTCTTTTTTTATAAGGCAACAGAATTATATTAAACTGCCTTCTGTCTTTCAATCAATATGTACCCCCATCGTTTCAGCAGATTTTCTCCCAGCTGTCCTCTGGGTATTGTGTTAGTTCACAACAGATATAGTCACAAGGAAGGCTTTCCAACAAACCTGCACAGATTTCGACGTACCGTCTGTTTCATACAAGATTGATTTTGTATATTTTGAAGGGAAAAAAAGGAATATGTCCGCAATAATACTAGCCAGCTACTAAGAGGTATCACAATGCTCCATTACAATTTCTAGATGTGAGTGAATTATTAGGATGACATTCTTCCCCACCACGAACTGAAACAGATGTCAGGCTAAATCAAAACTTATTTTGCCTCCTAAGTTGTAAGTTGTGCTTTACAAATCACCAAGGCAGACCAATATGGTCACTCAAATCATCAAGGTACATTTAGAACTGGTAAGCTCAGACTTTTGATTAAAAGATTGTCCATTTGCAGAAGAGGAACATGCTGACCTGTTCTCCCTTGGTTTCATCTCTATCATGCAGTTGGAACTCAAACATATTAAAACCTAACCTCAATTTTTAGAAGAAAATTGTTGTTGAACTATACTATGTTCTGTCTTTCTCTCTTGTGGTAGATTGATTTATGCTACATGCAAAGACAATGATCACCTAATCTTTTACCTGTTATTGTATATTGTGCCACCCTATTAATTTGGTAGTTATAAATTGACATATGAGACAAGATAGCCTTATAAAACTTCAAGTCTAGCATAGTCCCACAACAAAATATTTCAAACTTGACCTCATGTTGAAGCCTGAAAATGTGTCTCCTCCCAAAGTCATAAATATACTGTAGCATCTCAAGCATCTCATTCATTCATTTATATATTTTACTGTATTTCTGTTCATAGGATACTCGATATGGCTCATTATAATACAAAACCATAAAGATTTAACATTTCCGTAAAACAGCTAAAAGCACTAAAAAAACTTGTGCAGACTTATTCAAACTGGAAATCTTAGTTAAAGAGAAAAACACTAGACTTCATTCCTAACATCAAATAATAATAATAATAATAATAATAATAATAATAATAATAATAATAATAATAATAATAATAATAATAATAAT
>JANHGC010009236.1:63223-75664 GCA_027560395.1 Boaedon fuliginosus
CCCCTGCCCTGAGGTCGCGACTTGTGCATCACTAGAAACCCGGGGGGGCACATCTCCACCAGGGGAACACCCCCCTCTGGCCCCAACCAGGTCTCAGTGATGCACCTCTACAATTCCACCCCTACGTCTACAATTCCATGCACAAATGGCCGGCCCGAGGGTCCCTAGAGGGGCCTAAGTCTCCCTGAAGGTCTGGGGAAGTTGAGAGGACCAGCATCCACTCCCCTTCCAGGTATCCTGCCCTGTAGCTGACAGCCAGTTCGAAGGCGCCAACATGGCGACCGCTAAGCTGGGGCCATCTGGGAAATAAGATTATGCTGGAGAGTGAAGAAAATCAAATGGAGCTTCAAGATTGGGTGAGACGAGCCTTTTAAAAATAAATTACCCCGTAATTGAAGCTGGAACAGAAACAAGAAAAAAATAAATAAATTAGCGGCGGACTTGGTAAACTTAGAATTGCTTTAAAACCTTGGGAGGAGATCGCTCTGTTTGTGCTGCCTGTCTCTCGGACTGGGCTGTTGAAAATATGCAGTTATAAAAGGATTTTACAACAGGATATTATTTGGAACTAGCGAATTGAAAATTAACATTTGTAATAAAAGTTTTAAAGTAATGGCAACTGCACCAGAAAAGGATACCAGAAGAAACAAGGAGGGGCACTGTGCAACGTTACTGAGTAAGATAGAAGAAATACGTGAGGATATAGAGGAAATACATGATATTGGAGCAAATTTAATATGTTTAACAAATCAAATCATGGAAAAAATTGATTGTATGGATGTCTTACCCCAACAAGTTGAGCAGGAGGAGAAGGCGAAAGAAAATATTGGAGATAAGGGGGCTGAATGTGGAGGAGCGGAAAAGAAAATGGAGCTTGAACTACGCAATCGAAAGCCTGATATTAGAACTTATTTTTTAAGACAGTTGGGAACAGGGCGGAAAGTTTTGAAAGAGATGCCAGCAGGAATAAACGAGACTAACCGTCAACTTAAGGACAAAAATAAGAGAAGACTGGGGAACAAGACACAGGAGAAAAAGGAATTAGAGGAACTGGGAAAGGAAAAGATACACCGAAGCAATGTGGAATGTTTTGGGAGATCGACCTTGCGAGGAAATGTAGAAGAGACGAGGGATAGAGAATGTTAATAATTAAGAGATAACCGACAGGATGATGTGAGAAATAGAAAGCAGTTTAGATTTTTAATGTTATATTTGTTGAATTTTTAAATATATAATAAGAAATAAAATTTAAAATGTATTATTAAAATGTTAGTAATGGATAGTAGATTGGCTCTAGGATGTTATTTTTTTTTGTTTAGTTTGAAATGTAACACACTGTAGGTTAAATGAAATATTTTAAAATGTTAGGAAGTGAGAGTTAGTGTAGTATAATTTTTTATCTTTTTTAAATAAATGGAAATTATGTGATAAAATTGATGTAGAGAAAAATGAAAGAAATAATGTATAACTCAACTGGCTCCGTTTGTAACAAAGAGTTACTTTTTTAACATCTGCTTTTATTTTGGAAAAATAATAAAAATTTATTAAAAAAAAAGAATATTGTACTGACCACAATGGTGCCAGTTCAGGGGCAACTTTAAGCATCATGCCAGTAAGATACACACATACAATAAGATGTCTCCTTTTCAATAAAGAAATGCAGTTTACAAAAATACAAAATATTGTACAGCTTCATAAAGCTCTTCCACTGAAATAATGAGGATAGGAAACATTCATATACAATCAAGCATAAATAGAACACTAAGTCAGGTTTTATGTTGACATGTAAAGAATTTAAAATGTACTGTTCCCTCTTGAAAGCAATTCTGACATTCTTGTATTGTAAACTCAGACATATACAACTGAGTTTCATTGGTGTTAAACCGAGGAATGCTGCATCAGGAAATTGGTCTATTTTAATTCTTCAGTGAACTGATGTGAAAATATATAATGCAGAAACAAATTTAGTAAAGGAGACATTCCAAATGGTAGAAGACAGGTGTTTATAAATTCAAGACATTTCTCATTGTTTCTAGAATGCTATGCTAAAATATTGGCTGACATGTTTAATGGGGAGGGGCATATAAATCCCTTAATAAACACTGCTGGATGAGATGCCTTACAGTCTGCTGAGAGGGATAATGTTGCAGAATGTATTGTAACAGAAAAGATATGACAGCCATGAGGAAACTCATTGCTGACAATTCAGAATCTGCCATTATTAGGTCCTTAAATTTTTGTTTTGACCTATACACTCTTCACAAAGTATATAAATGAGGAAATATATTCCCCTGATCTTTGGGATGTCTATGTGAAATTTCTTTTTGGCTGCTTAATAAATTGCCTTCATCCTAAAAACAATGGATTTATAATTCAGTCACAGGCTCCTCAACCACTAAATAATTTGTAAGAGTTTCCTTGGATAACAAAGACATTTCATGTGAAATTATTCTTTTAGAAATAGGTCAAAGTATCTGCCTTCCTTCATCAATAAAAAGAACAATAGTTGTGTGGATTCTACTGCCAAATGGCATTGATTTATGTCACACTGGCTGATTACTCGACCTTGCTTGGTTTTTTTTAAAATAAGTATATTTGTGCCACAGCATTTGCAGGCCTTCTTAAGCCCCTGGTGCCCCCTCCCACAGCTCTGTTCTGGCCAGGCTGGTCTGAGAAAAGGCAGCCAGGGCTTGACTGGGGCACTGGGCCACAGCCATTTGCAAACCCCCACGCTCCCTCCAACATTGTAGGCAACCTTACTTGGCGGGGTGGGCTGCTCTGTGTGTTTTGGGCCCATCGCTGCTGGGGAAAATCTGGAATTTATATGTATAAAACATGGTGCCTCAGAGGTTTGAATATGGTGCCTCAGTCAGTTTGAAAACTGCACGTGCTCAATAGAGAGAAGCAAATCTGCACATGCTCAGTAGAGAGTTTCTGCTTGTTTGTTAAGAGTGTCCTATTTGACCCTTCCAGAAAGGGGTCAAAAACGGCCCCTACCCTTTGCAGACCCTGACAGTACTTTTCTTACTACGCTTTTCTACCTATCTGCCAAGTTTGAGGTAGATTGGTGTAGAACTGAAAGTTTGTATAGAGCACAATACAAACACAAATCCACACCCTACCTCTGTTTTATAGATATATAGATTTGGGCAAGTAAGTTTAGCAACTTAACTCAGAATTAGAAAGTAGAATAAAAGAGAAGAATATTTTTCCTGTTCCTCTCTTTTCTCAGTAAGTAACTGTGGTGATGAAAAACTAGTAACATGATGATAGAGTTAGAGAGATAGATAAAGAGGGAGAGAAGGGGAGAGAGAGAGAAAGAGGGAGAGGGAGACTGCACTGTCATACTTATAATCCCAACTTTGGACATAAGTATGTAAATAACAGCATTTGTGTTGTGATGTCATGGCATACATTTTGTCACTTGTCCCTTTGTTATCCATATGGGAACATGTCTTTTCTCATTAAGTTTAAAGAGTACCATATGGCATCCTTGGCCTCTTTTTCATCTCAAAAGCAGGATGACACTGAATTATTTTCATTATTCCACAGTAGAAAGAAAAAGATGAGAGAATTAGATGTTGGCATTGCTGTTTCCAATGGTGGCCTCTGGGCTCAGCATTTGCATTAATGCACAGACTCCTCCCTCTTACTAACTAACTTTAGTGCATTTGTTATTGGCTTTGTATGGATTATAATTACACCCTAATTAACAATCAAAACAGATCTGAAGGATGAACCAAATTGTTGTTAGGTTCATTTTAAATAATAATGGCAAACTAGTGTGCTTCAAGAGCTTTGCAAAGCTTTATTCAATATTATTATTTTCCATATCCCATTTACTTTAAAGTATATCTTCTCCTGTATGGCACATGAAAATAACATATTATTGTTAGCTTTTAATTTAAAATGATTTTGTGTAGCCTATGGCCACATCTAGCGGGCAGCGTTAATCAAATGAGACAAGATTTTTTGCAAATTGCCAGTAAATGTGCAATGTGAAACTGACAAATGAATTCAGGTGTATTTAAACTGATTTTAAGATATGGAATGTTATACCTGAGGCTTTTCACTGGCAGTACTTATCTTCACGGAGAGTAATACTTCAGAGTAAAACAATCTAATTCTGCAATGGAGGTTCTTCAGAGAGAGAAAAGAAACTATCAACTTAAGGGAAAGAAATGTGTACGGTTACAGTATGAAGATGGGACAGAGAGAGAGAGACACACACACACACACACAGAGCTCTCTATTTCAGCCAAGATGCCAGCTGCAATGAATGTTTAGGCCATCTTACTAAGACTATGTAAGTAAACATACAGTTTTCATTAACTATGCCTTTCCCATAATTGGTACATAAGTATTTCCCATGACTCTGTAGTTGAATAACTTGGCTGGAGGCATATCTGGCCATTAGGAGGAGGGCTTTAAATCTGTTGAGTCCCAGCCATGATGGGAGACTTGGCACCTCCACATATGGCTTCCTAATACCAACCCCTGTCTAAAATGTCATCAGAAGCTTTCATAAACATTGGATTTAGCTTCACACAAATTACTGCTGTCCTGCAATAGTTTGTGCCAGAATTTAGTGAAAACAACACACTGAGTAAACAGAAGTAAAGGCACAGGAATTATAATCCCAGTCCAGGAAAAGAAAAAAAAATGTATACCAAGGACAAAGTCATAAATAGTGATAAAATGCAAATTTTATCACATGCCACCGAGATTAGTTATTATTTATATCTCTACTTAGCTAATGCCATATGCTAGCTTTAAGTTATAGTAAGTAAAGGGAAGGAAGCCTACAAATCAAAGCCGAATCCTGCAGTACAGTACTTATAAAAACTATTCTACAGAATTAAAATTATTCTGCATGTCTTCTCACAGACTACAGACATCTAATATGTTTCCTTGAAAATATATGTGTGTGTGTGTGTTGTGTATATGTAAATATGTATTTATCGAGGAACTGTATTAGATGTCTGTAGGCTGTAAGAAGGTATACAGAGTAATTTTGGGGCGCTCTGATAACGTTTATTTGCAGTATCTATGAATAACAAAGATATATCTATTTCTCTAAAAGTAGCAACATTTTGCTAAATTATGTGTAAACTTCACTCATAAATAGCTGCTAACAGTTCTTCTTGTTACGGAATAGTTTTCTGTGGTGCATTTTATTGATTATCCTTTTATTGGTCAATGACCAAAACAAAGTTTTTGTCGGCCTATAGACATCAGCAAAAAACAACAGTGTTAAAACTGCACTGTATTTCTTATTGCCTGAAAAGTTTCAAAATGGCAGAGTTAGAGAACATTTTAAAATTAAAGTTTCCAATAGCATTGAAAAACCCAAGGTAAAATGCCAGATGAATCTCTCCAGGAACAGGAAAAAAGCCCTTTTCTGTATTGGCAATGTCTACGGTAACCGCCGCCTCCATATTATAATATTAAATAGTATTCTTTTGTCTGCACTTTTAGCATGGGCTTTGCTAAAGGTGAGAAATATCTTAAATTCACAGGGGAAAAAATAGGGGGGAAAGCCTCATCTATAAGTTTATAGAACTGTGCAAGATGGGTTAGTTTTCTTCTCAAGTAGATGGCATATTGTAAGTATGAGGACAATTTTTCTTTTAATATCTTTCTTATCTTAAAATATCTCTTTGTTCTCTTTAACATCTCTATTATCTTTAATACATATTTTAATATTTCAAATCTCATTTTACTTGTTTTACAGAATCACATATTATGCAGTAAGATGGACAGTGTAGAAATTCAATTGGCCAATCAATAGAATAAATAGGAACATTGTATTAGCAAAGACATTTACTAATGAACATTTTTCAAACAGGGCTGCATTTTTCAGTGAATTAACCAGTTATTTTGTAGTACTTGGGATCTGAGTTGTTTAATGCTACCTTATAGGAAGTATCTAGGATTCAGGAACTATTCCAGCAGTCAGTGAGCACTTTTATGGGTATAAGCAGTGCATCACTGTATTCTTTCACTAAAGCTTGCTTAATTCTCTTGCAATGAGCAAGAACAGCCAGGGGAGACTTAACATTATATTGATAAAAGCACCAAATTCAGCAAGAGTGGCTTTAAAAAAAAATATTGTACCAACGCAAGCTGTCAAACATGTAATACCTTTTAATAGAGAATATTCATCTACATTTTAGATCATTCATATTTATATTTTCCTCCTTTTTACAGGCCTTGGTGGGTCGACTAACCCCAAAACTGTAAAAGCGAAACAAACTGGGGTCTTGTTACTTTTCCAAGGGATTGACCTGTAGAATCAGTAGGTGAAGCTGCTAATGAAATGTAGCTAAATGTTATCCCTAATTGGTGGAGATCAAAAAGCTTATAAAGAGACAGCTGCAGTGGCCAGTTCAAAAGATAGCAATCCTAAAAGAGACTCCCCACATTCCAGAATCTCCACTGCATATTTCTGGCTCTAATATTTCCGTATTTCATAGCTACTTGATATCCTGGGAATATAATTTTCCTAATTCATTTATATGAGTAAAATGGAATTTCCAGGAATTATACACCATTAACCCTGCATACATATAATATTACATGTGCATATTTCAATGAATGTATTAGGCTTTCCCCTTATCCTCTGCCCTCTCATGCTAGCACTTCTCTTAACTCCCCTTTGCTGCTTTGAAGGATTTACGATCCCTCCAGAATAGATTGCAAAGGGGTATTGGAGGCTTAGAAGGAATGGTGTTGATGGATACCTCTTTGGCACAAGGCAATACAATACAACTGGCTGTGTAAAAGTAGATTTCCTTTATCATAAACTTCATGAAAGTTGGTTTTGTGCATTCGAAAAATATTTTACTCGCTTGCTAACTTCACTTTAGTTGAAAATTACTTGAAAGCAAAAAATGGAATGTATACATTGCAAGGACATACAGTATCTTTAAAGCAGGTAAACATTATAGTTTTAAAAGATGGTGGTAATCAAGTACAAAATTGCAACAAATAATTGTAAGGGCAAGAGACCCACTACTGCTATTTATTTTGAGTAATATCAGCGACTCTCCAGAAAAAGAGAAAGGGGTGGCTCATACTTATTTGAAAGAATATTAGGAAGTTTAAGCAAAGTGGGAAGGGGTGATACCATTGTAGCTTTAACACCCAGCTGTCCATCAGTAAGGGAACGAAAGACAGAATTTAAAATCTCAGATATAAAAATACCAGCCACATTTAGGAATGTATGTAGATCACAAAATACGCACCTCGTTCCTCAACAGTTTTTATGCACATTTTAACGAAGTGAGGGACAGTAGAGCCATCGTGCTCACACACATTGTGGAGGTAAGCACCAAAAATCTGATCTAGAAAACACAAAACAAGACAACGCTTTATTAAAGAGAAACTGGACCCCCTGAAATGTGAAACAAAGAGAATAGTAAATTGTAAAGGTTTTGTCGTCAACTTACCTAGTTTTGTAAGCAAAGTTTGCTTGTCAAATATAATATCAAAGAAACTCAGAGGATTCCATTCCAGGTTTTGCCTTATGTTTATTAACATTATGTGTGTTAAGTTTTTACTAGATATACGGCATATATAACAGTGATTCCCTACTCAATTTTGTGACTATATCCCTGAAAAACAGTGAGATAAATCTGATGTATGACCAATTTGCAACCCATTTCTTTCCTTGGGACTGAGGCCATGAGCTATGACTTCTGATTTATTTTATTTGGCACACAGAGTTAAGGATATCCACAGCTAGTTCTGAGTGCTGTGGATATCAGGAACTGTCAGCTGTACTATAAAACAGATAAGCAGAGATACCCTTTTCTGTGCAAGCCCCAACCATAAGCATCTGCATGTCAGGTTGTTATGTAAGGTGACCATTCTACTTCATCCACTCTCATTTAACATGTAGGAGTAAAATAGTTGAAGATTATTCCTATAGAATGTCAGTAGAAAAGCCTTATCCCAGATCTGTCTTTCCCCAAAAATGTTTTAAGAATAGCTGATAATCACAAAGCTGCATATCCTGAGATTATTACTTGCTGCCTAAAATTTCTCTTTTCTTGTGATTTTAGGTGGCCAATGTTTGTTCAGAAAAGATGGCCTGGAAGGTTGCATTGACATTGCAATAACTAAATGTATAGAGAATTGTAACATAATCTAGAGAATGTCATCCTTGTGTGAAAACAGCCATTTGGTGGGGAATCTGAGTTTTAAAAAAATGTTAACTGTCCCATAAGTGAAATACCCTATTTGGCTCTATCACCAGTCCAGTAGATTGTTTATACCTGACATTTGCAGCTGTATTTCAAATTCAAAATTCAAACTGTGTTTTTTTTAAGTGCTTGTAAATTGTGCTTGAAAACTAAGTTTTGAAGGACAGTACATATATTTTAAAATTAAAACCAACTGGCCCATGTACACTTAAAATGTTTAATAGGACACGGTTTGGACTTCAAGCAAGAATAAACTTGAAGAATAAGCACAAGTAGCCTCATATATTCATTACAGCGACCTGTCTTTTTCAGACTTTAACACAAGGCTGATAACAAGATGTGACTGTTTCAAAAGTCTCTGCTTAAAAGAATAACATCCTTTTCCTAGCTTGCTCAGAAGCCTGAAAAATAACAGGCTTGTTTAATTAAGAACAGAGAAATTCGCTGGGGGTCTGAAGCTGTTCTTCTGAATCTTTTTTGCAGAGTGCACAGTGAGACTAAGCAATATAACGTACAATATGAAAGTAGGGGTGGAAGACATTCTAATATCTACTCCTTGGGTAGGACAAGCCAGTTTAGTCTAATGGTTTAGGCATCAGATTAGAAACCAGGAGACTGTGAGTTCTAGTCCTACCTAAGCCATGAAAACTAAATGGATCTTTGGGCTAATCACTCTCTCTCAGCTCACAGAGTTGTTGTTGTGGGGAGAATAGGAAGAGTAATAGGTATGTTCATCTCCTTGAATTATTTATAAAAATATTAAAGGTGGGATATAAATAAATAAAATGGCCCATTGTTTTTAAAAATAACACTTTTTATTGCATGTATACATCATATCAAGACATACTGTGTACATATGCTCTACACAGCAGCAGGAGATAACTGGATGGACAATAAACCATGAATAGAAAGGAAAGGTCCGGAAAGTTCTAAGACATAAGGTAGCATTGTTATCACACAGTAATTATAATGGTACCAAAGTCCTTTCAGGTAAATAATTTAATAAGAGTATTATTAAGTCATCTTTCTATTACAGTCATCCAATAGCAAAAAAAAAAAAAGTTGTTATTGCATTAACTCCAACCTTTTGTACAAAGTTGACATTTTTCCCTTGGCAAGTATTTAATTATTATTTTTAGGAGATTCATTATTTTGCTAAGAATAAGTCGCCCTGACCCTTGACAATGCTTGTAAATTGTACAGTTTACAAAATGATTTTTTTATTATTATTTTTGTGCTTCATAACTTAAAAACCTCTGGCTGGCTGAGGGCGTACATCATGAAGTATGTCAGGACAACTAGGTTAGTGCTCTGAGATTACAAATTAGCTTCATCTTCCTTCATCTCTGCTACATATTTTTGACAAATTATGAAGAGAGTGCTCCTTAATGGGAACTTTGTCAGCAGAATCAAAATGAATCAAACCTATGAGAGAAACCATTCAATAGAAGAGGTTTAAAATGTTTAAACAATGTGGCTATAAGATCATCATTTAAGCCCAGAGATAGTCTCTGCATACCTTTCCAGCGGAGCATGACACTTGGAAAATTAGTGTAGAGGCCTTTGACAGCACTCTATAATCAATGTTTCTTAGCAAAGCTTAAAATAATCCTAGGAGAGCATGCATAACTAATAGCAACCTGCACAATATTAAACACCATGATATCTTTAGATTTCTGCCTCTTCTACGGTGTTCAAGTAAAAAAGCTCATTTTCCCCCAAAGACCTCACATTTCATTCTTTTGCACATTTTGTGAAATTTTGCCAATATTATTTGCAAAAAAGTTGTATGGGTTCGTTCAAAGAATTAGTTCAAAGAGCAATCATCTTAAAGATTTAATTACATTATGACTTCTATTGAGAGAAATTATCTTGACGGCCCGTAAACAGAAATTTTACTGGATAAACAAACATATTTTCTTCCTTTACCATGACAACACGAAGAGGGCATCCCAGTGCAGGCATTTAGCTGCGCACACATAGACATACATTGCTTAAGTACCTGGTTGCTGGGGAAAAAAAGCTATTGAAAAGTTTTGAACGAAGAATTGAAAAAATGATCACAAAATTTATTAGCGCTTCCAACTGTGGATAAAGCTGAAGAATTTGCCTGAAGATTCCACCAGTTTTCATTCAGATCTTTCTACTAAACACAGAAAGCTATTTTTCCAGGCCCCGTGTGCTCAAAAGTCACTGGAAGTAAAACCATGGTTTGCCCAACTTTTTCATCACGCACACTTGCAATCAAATACTTGATACCATCCTTGATGAAGCTAACATTTTGGTGAAAAATTTCCATTCTGTGGGTCAGCCATGTCTATATAGAAAACGGGTTCTCAGAAAAAGTAATTCATTATTGAACTGGGCTGGAAATGCACACCCTATATTTGCTGGGCCAGCCTTAAAAGAGGAACCATTTTCAGAGATTTTCCATTTTTACTAGTTTTCATTGGGTGTGCAGAGATTACAAAATGGAAGCTGCAGAGCTTCATTTTTTTCTTTTTCCAGTTTTTTCCCCCTTCAAATGTTTCCAGTGGTAGAGAAATCTCCCTGACCAGTTTAACGGTAATAGGTTTTCACTCGGTTTCTCCCTTCCACAAAAGAGAAGGGTGATAATTCAGTCCCAAACTATTTCCAATATTTGAAACAGAATTATAAGTTTCTCGGGCTTGGAGTTATGCATATTTCACTCTCAGTCTGCGCTCATGGATTGAATCCTTTACAGTTATGGTGTCACTGCTCAGTATCAATCGAAGTGTGTGCCTTTCTGTTGCAGCTTTGAGGAATACAAAAATACAATTTTGGTTTAGACAAAGCCAAAACTTGGCTATCTGAGTGATAACTACTTAATCTGTGCCACTTTTACCTTTTGGGGGCTGGATCCAGCTTCCAGAATCCAGCATATTAAAGACTCTTGAAATCTTGATTAAAAGAATGTATGACATGCATGCCTGGATGTGTGCATTGGAAGTATCTACGTTGTTCTTTTTAAAAAAAAAATCCTTTTGTCATATCTAAGTAGTTTAAGTCTTGCTGGGATAAAGAAACATACAGGATATCTTTTCCAATAAAACAATAACTGCTCTCAAGAGGATAAAGTAAGCAAAAGGTCTTTGTGCGATTTGTTTCTGAAAATGTTCTTTAAAACTTATACTTTCTTCCTTCTCTCCCTCCATTTTTTTTTAAATAACGGGGTAGGGAGTAGTGAAGATAAGCAAAGATGTACATAACACTCCTAATCTTCTGTTATGACAGTTTATGTCTCCCATCCAAATTATTTAGCTCCAATGTCTGGGAAATAGACACAATGTCCACCTTATGGAATGCTATTTAACTTAAAATGTTCCCTTTAGAATAGAAATTTCCTTTGTCCTCCCCTAGTTTTTTTCCTAGGTTCTCAGGAATTACTCCTTCTTCAGAAGAAATGGCCTTATTCATCATTCAGAAATTTAAAGGAATGAGATACTTTTATTATTACCGTCGGGAAGAAAATTCCCATAGAAAGAGTTGTTTGCAAGAAGTTGTGAAAAGGGAGAAGGGAAAAAACGGAGAGGCATTCTATGCCCTTATACAGCTTTAATCATTCCCTTTCAGCTGTTATCAATTTAAAACCAATGAAACTCCCACACTGAGTCCATTTGAGCAGTCAATTTTAATATCTTGAGGCATCTGTAGTTATTCTGAATTGGCTGCAAAAGCAGAACTAACAACTTAAGCTCTAACCATAAGTCTACATCAGCCTGGTAACCCATACATCAAACACCGACAGTTAGTCAATACTGTAGGATGGGGAAAAAAACATCCACCGCCACCTTTTTTAAAGAAGAGCAGTCTATTCACAACGTGTTCAGCGGCATGGTTCGCATTATGGGTTTCAGATATATGCACACAAAAAACCATCCATTAGGAGCAGTAGTGGACAGGACAGCTTTGAGCAGGGATATAAAAGGAGACAAGAGGAAAGGAGAGGAGAATCATTGTGCCGTTTTGAGGGGTGAAATACGACGCGTATAGCTCCTATGATCTGACCATCCTACTTTTTTTTTAAAGGCCAGAGTTTGAAGATAAGACAGACCTATGAACTGTTCATTCCCTAAAAGGTAGCAGATTTACCCAGGTAAAGGACTTTCTCAGGGTGAACAATTAAAAGCATCTATGCTGCATTGGTTACCAGTGGTCTTCCGGGTGAAATTCAAGGTGCTAGTAACAACTTATAAAGCCCTCCATGGCTTAG
>JANHGC010009236.1:109809-122212 GCA_027560395.1 Boaedon fuliginosus
CACAGTCATACATTCAAAGCGGGGAGGGGGGGGCGGCACATCATTTCCAGGCCATCCGATAAAGCCAGGTCTTTGTAGAGAAGGCTTAGCACGGGGACCCACCAGCCGACATTGTTTGGCTGACGGGACCCATAGCAAGCCAACTCTGTGGGTAGTGGGAGGCATAAGGTAGCAGGAGGTGGTCTCGAACTCAATTTAGTTGATCAGATTCTGTGTACAGGCTTGAATAAATCTTATATGCTGTACCCTATGAATGGTCCTGATTCTTTGTGCTTGACACTGAATATGTATATATTACTTTCTTAAAATCAGATGTTTATGAAGAGTCATATGGCTAAAACAAGGATAGCAGCTTGAATTCCCTTCAGCTAAACTTGCTAAATGTTAATCCAGGTAAGAATGAAAAACAAGTCATCTGTTTAGCCTGACATGTAATTCTAATGAAAGCTAACAAATAAATAAAGTTGCCAAAAGTTGACATTAAAATGTTAGGATTGGGAACTGGAGCTTGAGAGGAATAACCTGGGAAAGGCAATGAAATGAAATCCAGAATAGCTTTTCAAGGTGGTACCAAAAGAAAAAGCCTATAAAACTTGTATCCAGCAAACAATACTGTCCTATAAAAAAAAAATAACTGGCATTAACAATGGCTTTTTGGCAAAATGAAATAGAAACAGTACAACTATTGGCAAATGGTTAGCAACCATATGAAGCAAAAATGTCTTTTTATTGTGAGGTCTCACAAACATTTTAGAATCTGCTACACTATTTTCAGTTGAAAAGCAATTCAGGCCAACACAAAGATGACGGAATGAAAATGAGCAAGCATTTAAAATCACTACATTATTTCATCTGCAACAATATCACACATAAACCATGATGGGGGAAGGCAATAAGTATGATTTGATGTAGAAGTTATCTGCACTGATAGGACTTGATCAAAAATGTAATATATTCAAACAGGGAAACTTCAACACAAGGATGGGAAATTGTTGTTTTGAAAGCAGGTCCAAATTCTTACGAGCTCACCATATGTTTGTAAACACATAGTGAAGACATTGTGTAGGATCTCTGAATTCCAGAACTGGTTTGAGCTGAGAATGTATTTATTTCCATTCTATCATACAAGCAGGCCTAGAACAATCCACGGTGGATTAACAACGCAAATCTATTTCTGGCTCAGAAACTGCTATTTTTCTTAAAAAATAAATAGTTAAGAAAGGATATGTGTAAAAGTTTGCTGCAGGTTTGTGCTGTGTAAAAAATCATTCATATGTGAAAAAGGCACTCAAAATGCTTATTTTTCAACTTTTTTTTGCAAATAACTTTCAAACAGACATGGAACTGGGATGAATTTCCTAGGACAGAAAATGCTTGTAAAATTGGCAGATTTTTTTCGTGTTTATTAAGAGTGGCAGTAAAGAGAATTGTTTGCACCCATGTGCATCTGGAAAAGAGTAACTGGGTGGGAGCCAATGAAAAAAATGCACATTGTGAAATCATGACACAAGACCACCCTCTGGGGCAGTGCATAATAATGCTGCATAATTAAATGGCAAAGTTTGTTCTCTGATGCACCTTTCATCATTTTGACAAAAACTCAAGATTCTGATGAACGTTTTTGATTACCCGATGGATTGTCCTAGACTACCTCAAGATTAAAAACAGAAATATAAACCCAGATGTTACATTCTTTGCTTTCTCTTCAATCGAAGTGAACAGATTAGATTGTGTTGGGTTGATGTTCTTGTCTGAGCAGAAAAGGAAGAAAATATTGTGATCTGTGTGACACAACCCCCCCCTCCACTTTTGCAGATGTGAAGGGTCTTGTTTTTCATACAAATGACACATTTCAGAAACCAATTAAGCACATTTCAGGTATCCTACAGTTATTTTAAATGACAGCTTTGTTACCACTTTTGTTTCGTTTGCATGGCCAAGTAATCATTTGGTTGACCAGGAAACTGGGACTGTACATCCGGTTTCAACAGTGACAGTACAATTTAGTACTCTGAATTGTGGGATTATGGCTCCATTCAGAATTGTTATGACCTGGGGCAGAGCACGTAAACAACACCGACGATGCAAAGGATAAAATCCCCTTCTATTGAACCAAGCTTCCCCAAAATCCCCATAGCTCGCTATAAGCCCAAGAGCAAGGCTCTAACATGTACCTACACCTCAAGCAGTTCTTCAAAGCGGGAAGAGAGAGAGAGAGAGAAGCAGCACAGTTCTGAGAACAAAAACAGTTCAGGATATTTGGTCATGTGCGTCTTCATTGCATAGAGAGATCGCCAGGGCCGTGGCACAAACCGGAGCCCAGCTGGGTGACTGTAACCCACACACAGCAAGGCTAGACAAAGCGAAGAAAGGAAAAGCAAGCAAGGCAAAACAAGCCAAAGCTAAACAAGGCAGCGAATCATCAGTAACAGCAAGGCATCTTGAGTTGTGGCAAGTGTTGCTGGCAGGTATCACACTTGTTCCCGACAAAAGCCCCTCCCCCTGGTGTCTCCTTAAATCCTAGTGTCCAGTTGAGCCTTGTGAAGAGGGGCGGGGCGTCCTCCTCCCTAATAGTCAGGTTGCCCTGCACTGACTCCACCTCCTCTCCATTCTCAAGTATCAGGGAGCAGAAGCAGTTGCTCATCTCTGGAGCTCCAATGCCCCTCTGCTCCACTGGCTGCCCTTTCCATCTCCTCCCTCCTTCCTTGGTCATCCTGCATCCTCTCTTCCTCCATCGGCCCCAGCTCCACCTCTTCCTCCTTCTCAGAACCAGGCTCCGACAGGCACATGAGAAGAACCTTAATTTAATCCCAGCTTGTTTCATTGTCATGCACATGCTACTTAGGCAAAAAAGACATCTATTTATCTTTAGATATATTACAAATATGCATTTTAATTTAAAAGCATTTTTAGCTAAGAAGTGCAGTGCAAAGTTCACAGAAGTGAATATATCCATTATTTCAAAAGTTGTGCTCTGATCAGGTCAGTTCCTATTGCAAATTGCAAAAGTCAAATTGTTCAAGCACATTTACTTCAAACCTAAAATCGTAAGAATGATCTGTTACTTAGATATTGTAAACTATGGCGTTACATTCGCACCTAAATATGTTCTTTGCCTCTAAAATAATTGTATTTGAGTATTTTAAAAATAAGAAATAAAGTATTCCTGTTGACAGAGGATATTTGCTTTGAGGAGGGATATTCTCTGGTTATCAATCCTGCTTTTGACTAGAGAAGTGTAAATGATTTTCCACTGCAAACATAACCTGGTGAAATTAACATTTACATGAGATTCGCAATAAAACAGCATGACTTTGACACAAGCCCACACTGAAATTATATAGCATATTTTTTCACTCTGTCTGGAAATAGAGCTAACGCAGGACTGAAACAGCGTAAATGTCAAACATAACATGAAAGAAACCTTGTAACTAAGCGGAATCATATGTCCTTGACATGTTTGTCAACCATGATTTCCTAAATATGGTGCTTATGAAACCAAAAGATAGGCAGCTTCAAGCTCAGAAACCTTAAAATGTCAGCCAGAGTTTCTCAAATAACTTTTATTTCCATCAAAGATGGAGATACGTGTGCTATAGCTGAAACCTGTAATCATGGTGGTGAAGTTGAACCATTTATGAATGGAACTGTACTTCTAAGACCCTTCTTAACCCTACAGCTGCAGGAATTGTCCTTTTTTCCACTTGCCAGATAATTGCCAGATTCTTCCATTAGTCACAGGAAATGAAGCAATTATATTATTAGTATTTATTTATTTATTTGGTTTATACTCCACCTCTCTTCCCCAGTCAAGTACTATTATTAGCTTTCCTTTTAGCCAGAACTTTCCTCTGAATTACAGGAATTTCTCAGTTTGTGACCATTTGTTTAACCACTGTTCAAAGTTATGATGTTGCTGAAAAAGTGACTGATAACTGATCCTTATAACTATGGTAACTATGGTCCCATGATCACAATTTGGGCATTTGGCAACCAACATGTATTTATGACAGTTGCGGTGTCCTGCATCACATAATCATCATTAGTAACTCCCCAGGGGGCATCTGACAAGCAAAGTTGATGGGGAAGGCCAGATTCACTAAACAACCACATAAGTCGCTTAAGGACAGTGGCAAAATGGTTGGAAAGTTGAGCGTGACTCATTAAATGATGGCATCACTTATTCACAGATGTTCCTGACCTATGATGGTTATAGGTCAAGGACTACCTGTATTTGCATAGTCACACATGGAGAGACGGGGAGAGAGAGAGAGAGAGAGACAGAGAGAGATGGAGAGAGAGAGACAGAGAGAGACAGAGACAGAGAGATTTTCTATGGTTCATTTGATTAGGCTTCGTCAAGGCTTCAATTTGTCCTCATCTATCCTAAAACTGGCTGCCAGAACAATTGAAATCTTTCATAGTCCCAGCAATTACTAGAAAGAAAACAGAGATGCTCAGCTGGAGTAGATGGAAATGAGAGAAAGAATGGAAGAACATCTGCATACTGAAATAAGGCAAGCCAAATGTTCAGATAATATTCCCAATCACTTTCACACTGATACAATAACCATAGGTAACAGGATGAAACTTTGAGGTCTTCTATGAGTTCATGAGTAGAACTGAAATCCCTCAACATCCTATTCTAGAACTTCTATAACATCATGACTATGCTTTGAAATTTTCATTAAGTATTTTCTACTGCATATACCTGGTGAAAGCATTATTGCAATTCTTCTTGTTCAGGCATCTTAGTATTGCTATTATGAGAACTTTATAGATGAACTTACGAAATGTGTCCTACAAAGGGCAATCTTCTAAAACAAAAAAACTGGGTTATTTAAATGAACCATAATTTCTAATTCACATATAACAAGGACCAGCAATATGGACAATGTTTTGCTACTTTTAAACGACTCCATGGCATTCTGAGTTATTTCTTAAGCAGGATAGTGGCTTTTTTTATTTTAAACTGTATCTTATTTTGGAATTGGGTCCAAAATATCCATTCTTAGCAGTAGTTTCACATTCTTTCGCAAATATAGCTATAGAGGCTTATAAATTGCAGACCTGATTTGTAAGGGGGGAATAATTATTATTGCTGAAATATATTAATCAATATTCAACTGGGACATTTTATGTGTCTGTTTAATATTTTGTTCTATACACTTAGTTTTTCTTTGTCTCTGTCTATGTTTTGTATTCTTTACCCCTGCCCCCCCCCTTTTTCTAAGTCCTCTTCATTTCCCCAGATCTTTGAGTAGGTAGACAGAGCAATTAATAACACTAGTAGACAGAACTATTGTTTAGCAGAATATCCAGTATATCCAGTATATATGTGCAATATTTTAAATGTCTAACCTAAAACTATCGTATGGTAACACTTAATCAACCGAAAACAACTAATCTCCCACCCCGCCCGGGAGCCAGGAACAATATTGATTTTACTTATTTTTTTAAACACAAAAAGGATAGGATTATTATATTTTATGGGGGAGTATTTCAGATGGTGGGGCTACCACTAGAAACCTGAACTAGGTGGCAGAATTGGTACTGCTTCTTTGTCTTTCTCCATCTGGGTTAAAAGACAACAGAATTCCTTCAAAAGGAAACTTAGATTAGCAGACAGTTTGGAGCAGTTACTGAAAGTTTGGACAGCTTTAGTGTGAAGAATCTAGAATCTTCTTCATCAGAAATAATTAGTGTCATAGTCTTTTAAAAGGGGAGGATTTCTGAGGTCAGAATTATTTCTTTCGGGGAGCCTGCAAACAAACAAACAAACAAACAAACAAACAAATAAATAAATATAGTTTCTGAGTTTATTTTTAGGCTTATTTACTGATTACATTTAGAGTCTCTATTTCCTGCTTAATATTTATGTTTGTAAGATGATGGAAACCTTATTTTAAACACAAGAATAAATTATTAAATACTTTAAATGAACCATAACTTGTGGTTTAGATGTTAAAGTGTTAAATTTGGATCAGAGAAATTCAGATACGCCATCCTATGAAAACTCACTATATAATTTTGAGCTGGTCTGTAAACTGAACTGAATTATTTATTCAGTAAAATTAAAAAAAAAACTGTCTTACCAAGTTCTATTTCACTTTAAATATCTTATTTTATTTTTAAAAAATCATAAACAAAGCAAAACTATCTTCCAGGGTAATTACGATGGAAAAAAATGGATGAGGAAATGCTAAATACAGTCTCTGGAGTTCTTGAAAGAAAGACAGAATTTATATCCAATAAACGTAACATACATTGAATTAATTTTGAAATTCTAAAAAAAAGTATTTAAAATATAAATGCATTGAAAAATATTGTTCTGAAAACTTATTTCCAAGGCTTCACTATGATGGATTGTCCTCCAGTTTGTGCAGAAATAAACTACTTTTTCTTCTCAATAATCCATTTCCATTTAGTACATCTAATTAAACCAACATCCTTTTTTTTTACATATGCCAAATCAAGTTTAGTACATTATTTATTGATTTCTAATTTCTTCTCATTTATATTTCAATACCATTTATTTATTTCTGGTGGTATAATAGCTTTGTGAAGGAGAGTTAAAAATATTCCTTTTCATTACCACAATACCTTCCATTAGTGGAATACGAGAGAAGAACTTTCCCATGCCCTTTCATACTTCATACACATTTTAGAAATATGGTAGGAGATTTGGGGAGGGGGATTTCAAGAGTAAGTCAGGATGATACACACAACACAGAGTAAACGAATTGTCAAATGTGTTTAATTGGCTGCATTTTTTTCTTTGCATGGAGTAAAACAGTTTTACAAAAAAATAATAATGGAGATTTCCTGTATATAACAATATAATTTTTTTAACATTATTCCTATATAAATTATTACTTGAAATACATTTTGTTGTAAATTAATTGTAAATAACTATTAATCCCTTTAATGACATACACAGCATTTTATCAATGTTTTAAGCTTGGTAGCTAGATGCTTAGAATTACCAATATAATTAACTTCCTTCAGTAAGCTTTTTCACTTGGAAAAAAGGTCTCTATTTTCATTTTTAAGGGAAGCCTTGCCTATTGCAAGAATACTAAGGAGGGGAACACACACGTGCATTTGTGGTCTTGGCTAGTTGGTCTCAAGTATCCATAATAGCAGCACTACTGATAACTAGTGTCCCAAACAGAGTGTTGAATTCCCACCTACCCTATTCCATGACTGACAGCCATTCACTTGGAAATATATTTGACATCCTGCCTCCCTGGAAAAATCCCTCATTTGAAGAAGAGGCGGAATTGAAGGATCAAGCTCAAAAATAACATTCCAACTTGCATATTTTGGAAAACAAGGCAAATAGTTTTGTCAAAAATGCAACATCATAAAAAAAAATCACTCTTGAATCTGAAAGTTTAGGTCATGAGCTGTAGTGCTTCATATATTTTTTACAACCATGTAAGTAAATAATACAAATATATCCTTTTTGGTTTTAATGTGCTGCTTGGAAATACAAATATACAGAATGCTCTATTTAATTTAGGAGTAAGGCTCCATAGCATCACAGCTATCAGAATGCCAGATTGGAAGGAGATGTTTAAGCAAGAGAGTTGTACGGTCTGAAGAAAGTTTTAACTGTGTGCACAAATACATCTGACTGCAGTTACACCAGATATGTGCTGTTGAGAATGTACAACATAGCCCTTGATTCATGTGAAGAGCTTATCAGTAAGTTGGGTACTTGAAGGGTGCCACGGATGTTTACCTTGAAGCAGAAGACATAAATGCATAAATGTATTGTTAATAAATGTCTCTCACAGGCACACACTCATATACACAATTGTCAATTATTCCATGACACTTGTAAAGTAGCAACCTTTTGATTCTGGGCCGAATAAACTTTGTGTGTGTATGTTTGTGCATGCCTATTTTTTTAATATTATAATAATACTACATGGCAGGCAAAAATATAATGAAAATGATAATTTGCCAAAAAGATTTAAAAAACACTGAGGTGTTACCTATCAAAAGTTCTCCTTCTGTCTGTGATACAGCACAGATTGCAATCGTGACAGTAAATCTGGTGCTATTGTTAATGCCATGGCACTTTGGTTTTTGGCTTGCTTCAGCCCAATCTGTGACATGCTTGTGAATATCTTTCTTCTGTTCTGTCTGTATGGCATATGGATTTCTGGGATATAACGTCAGACCTATCCCCATAACAAGTGTTCAGAGCACCTTATCATTTTTAAAAGCCAATTACTCAAAAAGACAAATGTGAAATGTTTCACATTTAATGATGAGAAAATCTGCAAAACAAATGCAATTTTGCTACATCTTGGGGAGGGGGGGAAAGTTTAGTTTAACTGTAAATATTGCAATGGAGTCTTTAGCAATACACATGATGGGTAGGGACCAGCTCATATTATGCATATTTGTACATGACTGTCACTTAAATTTGCAGCATTTTTCATAGTGGTTTGTTTGAAATAAATAGAAAGAAAATAAGGCACAAATGACTGAAATAGAAGCCTGCAAAAATGTCATTGCTCACGTCGAGCATTGGACACTTAAAAAAAAAATATTTTGAAAGTCTCACCCAAAAATATGAAAACTGCATATGTCTACAGAGGTAGAGGTCAGTAATGAAACAATTAACAGCAAAAATACGAAACCATTTCCTAGAAATATTTGTCAATATATAAACAATGTTTGGTACCACACATAAGTTCTCTATGAAGCCTGGATAAGTAGCCGTATGTCCTATTCCCAAACTGAAATTGTGTCAGTCGAAATACCTAAATACATAGTTTTAAAACAGGATTGTGCAGAGACTGGATGGGCTAAAACTATGACTCTTTTTTGATACAGTAAGAAATAAAATGCATATAGAAATATAAATCTAAAAGTCTAATCATTAATGGGCACATATATAGTATTTGTTATGTATGCTCATATTATATACATGTTCAAGGTATCAATGGAAGTTTTTTAATTCAGATTCACTCGTACTGATATATGAAGCAAATATGCACTTGTATGTACATGTTACACGTATGCTGGAAGATCATTCTCATGATGTGAGAACACACAATGCAACCTCTATTTGCTAACTGCAGTTCTAAGTAGTTTTATAATAAATCTGGTTTAAAGCAGATTTGTTACAATCCATAAGAGAATGGGGAAAGGACCAAGGAAGTATACATATCCATTATACAGTATGCGTTTTTAACATGTCAATAATCCTATGTATGAGAGAGAACTCCCATTTAACTCACTGGGTTTATTTTCAAGTATATATAGAGAGAGGAGTGGGGTCAAATAGAACACAACATTATTTGAATCATGACTGTGAGATGAGCAGCTAAATAAATTTGAATATTGAGCAAATACTGCATAAATAAATTTTGATATGTCCAAATAGATCACAGATTCTAGATGTGTCTCTTTAAAACAAAACAAAACTAAAGGAGCTCTGATATGCATATAACTCAGGGGCTTGAAATGTCATCTATTTCACCTTATTACAGCACTTGTTCTTTTGAACTGCATTAGCCAATCAACAAATACTTGCAAAAAAAACCCCATACATAATGCTTACAGCATAAGCTTCTCAGCTATCAAGCCATCCAGTTGAGTGCACTTTCGTGGTATTTTTGTAATCCAGCTCAGCTGCAAAACCCCAATTCACAAATTAAAATTTAGTAAGAGAAAAAAAAGGGTGTGGCACAAGCAGAGGATAATGTGTTTATTTTAACTGCTGTGTTATTCTGTCTTTTTAGGAAGGTCAGCTGCATCTGTGGTGGACTTGAAGAAGGCTGAATATGCTAAACTAATACCTGATTTGGGAAATGAATTGTTTTACTTCTAATCCTCAACCAAGCTGTAATAATACATTCGGATATTTTCTGATGATTTTCAAACACGTTCCTAAAGCCACAATGAAATTTATCAACAAAAAAACCCCAAAGAACTGCAGAACTACTTCACAGCCACAATCAAAATGCTTATTTTTCAGGTGGCATTCAGTCATAAAGTCAATGGTTAAAGGATAAAATGTATAAAAGCATGCAGGAATTATCCCTGCTATGCCAGAGCAAGGAGGATGGATGGACTGTGAAAAAAATGCCTAAGAACAGTCAGAATATTTTTAAAAAATAGTTGAAACTGGCAACATTTAGGTAAACTGATTTAATTTTATTTATTTGCTGAGACTGCTTTATTTCATTTCACTTCTTACATTTTAAACTACATTTTTCCATCCTTCTGCCCATCCCTGACCATTTTTTTTAAAAAGAACCCAAATTGAAATGAAATATAGAATACCTGAGTTCACCTGGATTTCTTTTTATATTTTCTCAAATAATTTGCAGGTTAGTGAGCCTGTAATAAACCTTTGCCTGTCACTGGAGACGCTTTTTAAAGTTTCAGAGAGAATATACAAGACATTCAGATGGTTCCCGATTTGAATCTGACACAAAATATACAGTGGAGGTTAGAAAAGTGTCAGCCTTGTTTTATTCAGTGCAATATGTAAAAAATAAAACTGGTACAAGGGACATGGAGACAAACATGAGAGAAGCATTCAGACCAAGATTTATCTCTTTTGATTTAATTCCTTCTGTTGTTACTTTTCTGGGCAGTCGTCAAAGAATTTCTGTCAGCCAAAGTTCTCTTTTACAGAATAAAAGACTACACCCTGTAGTGTTTTATTCTGTAAAGGAGGATGGGGTTCATTTCCTCCTCTCCCCAACCCCAATCAAATTTACTGTAGGCTTCGTCTGAAAAGGTTTAATCACAGCTTGTACACATCTTCTTTAAAAAAAAAATGCTACATGGGTGTGCGGGAAGGAAGGAGTAATAACCAGGCAGGAAATCATTACAGCAGATGCTGACTTTGGCGATCCCATTTACACATTAACAATCTGATGGGGAGGGGGGGAATCTAGGCAGTACCTGTGTTAACTGGAGTGTCAGTTGGTCATTAGGCAACAGCGAAGAAAAGGAAGCAGAACATGATTTTGATAATGGCTTCAATCTCTCTCCTCCCCCCACTCCACCCCGGCCTCCATCCCACCTGCTATTCTACTATTTCTTTCAGCTACATTTCAAAACAGTACAGTTGGGCTCTCCTTGCCAACCTGGGAATGGCATAAGCCTGATAACAGAACAAAATGTGAGGAGGTCCTTCTGTCTTTAACGCCTGTTCTCCAGTGAATCAGCCTCCAATTAATCTGTTTCTTCAGTAGGAGTTTAATAATAATAATAATAAAAAGTCAAGTACACACATGTTCAGTCCTGTTTAGCAATAAAGCTGTGTTAACGTTATCTGCCTAGCCAGGTCAAAAAAATTGTATGTAATTAAATGCCAAAAAAAAAAAATCACTTTAAAATTATTAGGGGATTTTTTTAAAAAAGTCTTTTGTGGGGTATGTAATTGAATATGATAGGCAGGATGGCTTAAATGCAAAATAGAATAATGAGGAGAATTATGTCACTTTTTATTACATATTTTTAAAAAGTTTGTTTCATAGCCAAATGACACATTAAAAAAAAACTTCAAGTTATTAGACATGCTACTTTGCATTTTTATGAACAGCAAATTCAACAACCCAGATTTTATATCTTTGTCATAGAATAAAAACTGAGAAGGCTGCACACATCTCAAATATCCTCACTGTCATTTAGATGCCTCCCACAATACCAAGGGCTCCTAGCAGGAATATGTTTTATTTCAAATTGCACTGAAGAATAGTTTTGAAATTAATTTTACATTTTTGTAGGTAAGAATGTTTTAATCATGGAGCACATCAGTATTAAATCAACTTTCATGATGTCTTTCGCAAAGGTGAAAGCTGTTGTGTGATATTGTTTTCAGCATAACCCACAACCCATAACGATGGGTTAAAGTTAATGCAAGGTAACATTTTTTTTAGGAAGAATGGTGGCTGGAAATGGTATAATACTGTAGTGGATGTTGAAGAACCAGGAATTATTAGTTATAATCATGTCACTAATATACTCCAAAACCTACAGACACAGCATTAGTGCATGAAAACAGCTGATACAATGGTTGGACATAAGTAGAGATATATCTCACTGATTAGCCATAATGGTCAATGGGCCATGGACTTCAGGAAGATATACTTCACTGATCAACTACAGAGTTCACTGGATAATCTTAGGCCAACAATTCTCTGAGTATAGCCTACTTGTCTGAGGTATTATGAATATAAAATTGGTTAAAAGGAATTCCATAAATTTGGTGAACATATAGCCATGACTGTTTTAGCAGTTTTATGCACTTGCTAAAATACTGAAAGATAAACTAATCACAATTTATTTATTTATTTATTTATTAGATTTATATCCCGCCTCTCTTCCCCAAACGGGGACCTCGAGGCGGCGTACAACAAAAAAT
>JANHGC010009236.1:125182-137033 GCA_027560395.1 Boaedon fuliginosus
AACATAGAGGGGGCATAAGAATTTTAGAAAGGCCAAGGTGGGGCATGGCACAAAAAAGGTTGGGAAACACTGCTCTACCAGCACCTGGCTTTTGACCAACACTCTCACCTCTGGCTGCTCTTTGGTCTTAGCACACCTCAACCCCACCGAAGGCCCTGAAAGCTCCAATCTTGAGCAAAGGACGGAACCGTCTCAGGGACTCAAAATCTTGTGACACCAAGGAACTTTGGAGGAGAGAAAATCATTCTCCAAATCAAGGAAAGCAGCATTTTTCTTGTTCTGTCTTGATGCTTTTTTTGGAGGGGGGTGAGGCAGTGATAGACACACACACACACACACACACACACACACACACCATCCTTGGAGTGATACCCATCCCTAACAGTATTCAGATGGATCAGAGGTACTTCCTTCCAAAGTAAGGAAAGCTAGACCACTGGCTTCATGAAATCCAAATTATGAATGAGGTGGTTGTTTCCTTCTTTGGTTAGAGTACTTTTCCAATGCGGAAAACAACTTAGCAAAAAAATACAAAGCAAAGAGTGCAAGTGGCTGAAGAGCAGCATGGGAGAAAAACCGCCTCGAGTTCCCCTTGACTGGGGAAGTGAGGCAGGGTATAAATAAACAAATAAATATAAATAAATATAAATAAATATAAATAAATAAATAAATAAATAAATAAATAAATAAATAAATAAATAAATAAAAACAAGACGAAGTCGGCAAACGATGGAGCCTCTTCTTCACCCGCACATGGCGCCACAGCACGGCAACTGCATTTCACAATGGCCACCTGGCAGCACGTGTGTGTTCCCCACTGGCCATACAAGGCTTCTTGGCAACAGAGTGGGAGCAGCTAACCCGTTGGCTTCAGGTCAGCTTTGGGTCCAGCTCGCCCACCCTCTGGCCCCTGACTGGCAGCAGCTCTCTGGTGTCTTGGGCACAAAGAGGGCTTCCCTCTCCTCTCCCAGAACCTGGAACTGGGGGGACCTTTTGCTCGCAAAGCATCACTTCACACTATTCAAGGAGGATGTCGATACTTACTCCCGGGGGAGGCTCCTTCACCTGATGCCGCTTCTGTGTCTAAGCGAAGAGAAGAACCGCATTGAGAACGCATTCCCAGGAATAAGCACCCTCCCATCCTCGTCTTTGTTTACAGGCTTGAGGTCGAAAGGCCTCCTTCCCAGATCTGATGCCAAAGAAACGTGTCTGTTTGAGACCAAATAGCCTGAAGATCCTCATCTCAGGCAGAGCCCCTCGCTTGTCAGTACAGTTCTGAGGGCGCACCAGTTGCCATCCAATCCCCTCCCTTCATGATGAGCAAAACCAAAAGAAAAGGTAGAATTACGCCAAAGAGGCCAGGTAAATCTGTCTCATTGATTTGAGATTTGGTGCATGAAGATGGCAGCGCCTCGGGACTTGTTGCAATATTTTAACTTTACTATTTGGGGTGGGAATGGGGTGGGGTCTTTCTGTCCTCAGTGGCATTTAATCTTCTGCAGTGAAGCAGACAGCCAAGAGAAGTGAAGCCATGCAGATGAGAGACCTGAAGCATGAAGGCTTCACCCATCAAAAGGGTTACACGTATCCCCTTCAGGGCTGGAGGCTCATCTACTGGCTTTATGCTGGCAGATGAGGGGGAGCAACAGCAATTCTGGCAGCTTGTTCTTTGCAGCACTCGGTGCAAACCTCTCCGTGAACATACAATGTATGGCTAACTTAATTAAAGCTGCCTCACGTGTTCTGCATTCCATCTTAAGACTGCCACACAATCCATGAAGTGAGGCTTTTATGTTATGACCAGCATTTTATTTCCTCCCTCCCCTGCCCCCTCCCCCCATTATTTTATTCAGTATTCTGATACCAAATTCAATAATATGGGGCATATTTCTCTGATTTGCCTAAAGATATCAAACTGGCCGTGGCATTTGAGCACAAATATGACTGGACAAAATCCTGGAAAACCCTATTTGTGAATGCAAATGCTATCTCAGAAACAATTATTCCCACCCGCATTTCTTAACTACTCCCAGAATCCCTCAGTAGCGCACAAGAGATCAATACCTCTGTGCGCTCGAACGTGGGTCTGGAAACAATTGTAGTACTTATATTTCTTTCCACATATTCCACACTCATATGACCCTGAAAGAAAAAAGATCACAACAGAACAATTAGGGCAGCTGTAAACAGAGACAGACAGAACTCTATACAAGACCACTCAAACCTAAATCATGATTAAAGGGACGGACCTTGGATGAAATTCATAATATTAAGTACCATCTCCTTCCTCCTTGGCCAGGTTCAGTTGCTGGCATACCATAAAAGCCTAAACTAGAGGCAGTTGCTAGGACCAGCGTGCCCGAGCAATGGAAGATCGCAAGAGATCTGCTTATGCTGAAGTGGCAAAGGAAAACCCACCAAGGGGAGGCTCCTCTCTCATCCTCACCAGGAATGGCTGTAACTGCATCCTCTGGAATAGACCACAGAGTAGCAAATTTTAGAAAAGGGCAGCTGGGGGAGGGGAGAGGGGCTCTATTCACCACCACCACATTTGCAAAGCTTAGATCTCAGTCTAGAGAAAAGAAGGACTAGAAGGGACGATAGCAGTGTTCCAATATTTGAGGGGCTGCCACAAAGAAGAGGAGGTCACCTTATTTTCCAAAGCACCAAAAGGCAGGACAAGAAACAATGGATGGAAACTAATCAAGGAGAGAAGCAACCTGGAACTAAGGAAAAAATTCCTCACAGTGAGAATAATTAACTAGTGGAACTGCTTGCCTCCAGAAGTTGTGGGTGCTCCATCTTTTTTTTTTTTTTTAAGGAAGAGACTGGACAGCCACCTGTCTGAAATGGTTTAGGGTCTCCTGTTTGAGCAGGGGGCTGAACTAGAAGACCTAATCCAGCTGTATTCTGATTGATTGATCACTGTGGCACAAGGGGGTCACAACGCTCAAGTAAGCAGCAAAAAACCCCTTCCTCCATATCAACACGCACACACACATACCCCCCCCCCGCTCCTTCCTCTCCAAGCTATCCAAAGAAAATCTAGGATGGCAACTGTGACTGAAAGCAATGCGTCCCAAGTGAGATGGGTTTGCCAAGCCAGGCGTCATCTCCAGACAGCCACCCCAGCAAATCCGGAGGGAGAAAGTTCCAGGGCAGCTTCTCAGATCAGGCTAGGATGGCACAAACTAAAGGAAAGCCTGGCTCAGCTGGAGAGCTCTGACCCCTGCCATCTGCCCCACTCCCTCTCCCTCTCTCTCCTAGTGGAAATCCCAGGCTTTTTGGCTACCAAAAGAATCCAGAGAAAAATCTCTATGGTTTATTATGCTGCTTTTTATGCAGGAGAACATACAGAAAATCTCCCTTCAAGTTGTGGCAGCAAAAATAAATTACTGCCTGAAAAATTCTGCATCTGTTTCCTTTAAGAAAACATGGAACGATTTCACACAGCAAGTGTTTGCCCTAATCTCCAAATATTATGTGAGTGGGACCTCCTTCCATCTTTTGTCACTGTTTCTTCTGTTATTTTTCTTTCAAGAAAAAATAAAAGGCAGGAATATATATCAGATGCACCCAGAATCACCTAAGACAGTAGAGGAGGAAACTCTTCTGGGCTAGAGTTATCCAATTCCCAAGAGTATTAATTTTAAATGCCAAGACCTGTCTGTCTCCTGGCCACATCTCATACTCTAGTATTATATTGTCCATACAAACCCACCAGGAAGCTATAAAGACACTAGATTATCCAAGGTGAACCACTTTTAAACATGAAGACTGCTGGTCTTATTCTGCCTGCAACTGTCCGATTACTGAAGGAGGAAGCCACATCCTCCTCGGCAGCCTCCCTACATTGCCCTGGCTTTAGGAAACAGGGGCTGCTCCATTCTTTGCTCCAGGACACTGGCCTACCCAAAATCTTTCACGCAGGCTCCCACCTCCTTGCATTTCGCTATCATTTCTTATCCAGAAAGGAACGGAAGTGACTTTCAGGGGACTCTAGTAGGAAAGGGCTCCTCTGTAACAACCCTGCATCTTTTCCTCGCTCCTGAATGCACCTGCAGCTGCTTCCCTGGACACAAGATCAGGGAACAACTGAGGAATATCCTTATATATTGACTGATGAAGGGCACGCTTAGAACCACAAAGACTCCAAAGTCCACCTAAGGCTTCATGCTGGAGGATTGTTGAACTGAAGCATGGTAGGAATCTAGAACTCTGCCCTATCTTGTTCCCAGCTATCATCCATTCCTATGAGGTAGCCTAGGATTGTTAAGACCAGCCGTTATCAAGGTTCCCCCTACTTGCTAAGTTTATTTAATTTTTTTCTTAAAAGGTTTCTCCAGGTTAGTTCCTGGAGGTCAGCATAGCTGGAGTCAATGCATTCCATAGTTTCCCCATTACTTAAGAGTCGTCTCCTTTGTTGCTCCTGAATTGTCTTGTGTTTGATAGATTACCTTGATTCTTAATGTGGTGAAAAAGATAAAACTTTATTTTCTGTAGCATGTAAGGTTTTATGGACCTCTAATGTGTTCCCATTGCCCCATATTGAAGGATTACATATTGGTTTCCCCAAAACTCCTCTCTTCCTCTTGAAGTTGGACTCAGGGGTTCAGTTGAGCTTGTTGCTGACATACCTGCCTCCCAGCTGCATTGCAACAGCTCTGCCTGCGCTGCTCAAGGGGGTAGCTGGGCTGGCGGTTGAGTCTCCCAGGCTGATGGTGCTTGGGGACATCAATCTGCCATCCCTTGGCAAGACCTTGGATGTGGCCCAGGAGTTCATGGCCTCCATGGTAACCATGGACCCGACCCAAGTAATTCAGGGTCCAACTTATAGGGGAGGGGACACACTCAACTTAGTTTTCATCTCGGAGCAATGGCGCTGTGATCTGGAATTGGGGATATAGTTATTCAACCCTTGTCATGGTCAGATCACTCCCTATTGAGATTGGATTTCCTGACGACCACCCCACACCGCAGGGAGGCAGGACCAACTAGGTGGTTCCATCCCAGGCACCTAATGGACCCAATTGGGTTTCAGAGGGAGCTTGGGGAGATTCCTGATTCCCTTGCCCACAGCTCAACTGAGGCCTTGGTGGCGGCTTGGAATAGTGCCGAACTACTAGGATTCCATATTGGAACCTATTTGGTGGCGATAAAAGTGGCAAAGCATTCTTACTATGCCACTCTTATTGCGTCCACAGACTGCTGCCCAGCTGCTCTGTTTAGGGTGACTCGCTCCCTCTTGAAACTGGGGGAGGCCGAGGAAGCCTTGCAGGGTAGGGTTGAGGAGTTTTCTCAGTTTCTGTCGGATAAAATCACCCAGATTCAGTCAGAGTTTGTTTTTGTGGCCCCTGATGATGTGGACAAGGTAGTGGGTGCAATGAGTGCCACCATCTGTTTATTGGACCCATGTCCCTCCTGGCTAGTTTTGGCTGGCCGAGAGGTGACACGCAGTTGGTTCCAGGTGGTTATTAATGCTTCTTTGAGGGGTGCTTCCCACCTGCCTTGAAGGAGGTGGTGGTGAGACCACTCCTCAAGAAGCCTTCACTGGACCCAACTGTTTTGAACAACCTCCCCTTTTTAGGGAAGGTTGTTGAGAAGGTGGTGGCGCTTCAACTCCTGCATACCTTGAAGGAAGCTAATTATCTGGATCCTTTACAGTCTGGTTTCAGGCCCGGGTACAGCACTGAGATGGCACTGGTTGCACTAGCAGATGATCTCTGGCGTGCCTGGGATGGGGGAGTTTCCTCTATCCTGGTGCTACTTGGCCTCTCGGTGGCTTTCGATACCATTGACCATGGTATCCTTCTGAGGCGGCTTGGAGGATTGGGAGTGGAAGGCACTGTCTTGCAGTGGTTTGCCTCCTATCTCTTGGGCTGTACCCAGTTGGTGATGGTAGGGGGGCAGAGATCTGACCCGAGGCCCCTGCCTTGCGGGGTGCCTCTGGGTTCGGTTCTCTCCCCTCCCCTATTTAACAGATACATGAAACCACTGGGTGAGATAATCCGACGGCAGGGGTAGGGTATCATCAGTACGCTGATGATACCCAATTGTATATCTCTGCCCCGAGCCGAACTAATGATGCCATTGAGGTGATGTCCCGGTGACTGGAGCTGTGAAGATCTGGATGGGGATGAATAGGCTCAGGCTCAACCCTGACAAGACTGAATGGCTGTGGATGTTTCCCCCTCATGGTCCAGTGGATTGGCCATCATTGATACTGGGGGGAGAAAAATTGCTCCCCTCAGAAAGGGTCCACAACTTAGGGGTGCTCTTGGATCCACAGCTGCAACTGGACCATCATTTGGCAGCTGTGGCCAAGAGGGCCTATGCACAAGTCCACCTGTTGCATCAGTTGTGCCCCTTCCTGGACCACGAGGCTCTTCTTACAGTTGTTCATGCCCTTGTCACTTCTTGATTTGATTACTGTAATGCACTCTACATGGGGCTGCCCTTGAAGAGCACTCGGAGACTTCAATTGGTCCAGAATGCGGCCGTGTGAGTGGTTAAGGGTGTACCTCAGTGCATCCATATAACACCTGTCCTCCACGAGCTGCACTGGCTCCCAGTGGTCTTCCGGGTGCAATTTAAGGTGCTAGTGGCAACTTTTAAAGCCCTTCATGGCTTAGGAGCAGGGTACCTTTGAGACCATCTTCTGCTACCTCATGCCTCCCAGCGCCCAGTTAGATCCTACAGTCGGCCTGTTACAAATCCCGTCAGCTAAACAATGTTGGCTGGTGGGTACCCAAGCTAAGGCCTTCTCTGTGGTGGCACCGGCCCTTTGGAACCAACTACCCATGGAGATAAGAACCATCCCTAATCTGTTGGCCTTCCGCAGAGCCACCAAGACCTGGCTCTGTCGGCGGGCTTGGAATTGATGCCCTCCGCCCCCGGAAGAGTGTATTGGCTGGTGTGTGATTGTGTTTTGGAATTTTAATATATTGTACTACTTCACTGTATTTTATTGTTGTAAGCCGCCTCGAGTTCCCCTTGACCGGGGAAGAGAGGTGGGGTATAAATCTAATAAATAAATAAATAAATCTATACCATATTGCAGGTACCATGCCCACAGTGTGTTGCTTTGTAGGGAAATGGAAAAGGTGGAGAATGTCAAGGTGAGCAGCAGGATTCCCCCCCTTTTTTTTGGCTTTCTACTTCTTACTATCCTACTTCATGCATATTATGCATAGCTAGCTTTCTGGAAAAAGGTCTAAGAAATACACCATTGGAGATTTGAAAGAACATAATTGATTGTCACAGAGAAGATCTAATGTATATGGCTGCTAGGAGTAAAAAAATGACTTGATGGCAAATAATCAGTCAATCATCAGTGAATCTAAATAGTTATTTAAAGGCAAAGATAGGAATGCACTATAGTTCTCTAACTTGGTTCTCTAGTATGATCTCTCCCCATAATGTGTAACCTTCTATACTGCAAATATATGCTCAATTATAAATTCTCAGTTAAGTAAGACCTTCTAGAGCAGGGATAGAGAACTTCTGGCTCTTCAGTTAGAATAACAATGGGAAGTACTTTTCATAACAGTTAGAAGATCACAGGTTTCCCATTTGTATAGTTCTAATACATATAACCATAGTGAGTGTCAAACCTAATTTGCTTACCCAGAGAAATCTGCCAAGAAATGGGAGAAATAAAAATCTATATTAAATATGTTTTCTTTGTTCCTTTGGTTGCATAATATTCTTTGTAAAACTGGTTTTATTTTACAAATAAAAACAAAGCAAAACATTATAATAGCAAGTCCCTGGACCTAGATATTTCTAAGATTGTATGCATTTCCTTTGACGTTTCACTTTCTCACAAAATGCAGATAGCAACTTTATATAAACATAGCACTTGCAATGACAGTTAATAAAAAATGGAGGACAAGTAGTGAATAATATTGCATGCATCCGAATGGAGCAGTGTTCACATAGATAATTAAATATCCAGGAATGCTGCATTTTAGCATGAAATTTCTCTTCTGGTGTGGCAGATTCTGCTAAGTCACATTCCTATACTCATCTCTCCAACGGAAAGCTTTACTTTTTAAATTTTGCTCAAAACTCCAAAACTACCTATGTCTATTATTTCCTAGGAGACAAATAATCAGATGAATGAGTTTTCTTTACAGGAAATATTTTATTTTATTATCTTAACATTATCTAAATTCTGCAGGGGTTCCTAACCAAAGTATAAATATGGGCCCCAACAGTATTACAGTCTACATAATTTATTCAGAGTCAGCAGCAACACCCCCCCCCTCAAAAAAAATCTAGGATTCATTCTTTGCTATTTTATTGTTTTTTTTACTTATTTTACCTTTTTTATAGTTTTAGAATTGTAAGCTGTCCAGAGTCACTTGGTTGAGATTGCAGCTGTACAAATTGAATAAATAAATGAAATAAATAAATAAGTCTGAGAAGAAAACAGCTGTTTTAGGGCTAATTTTCTTTTCCCCTAAGCCTACTGAGGATCAATTACATTTTTGTTCAGGAGAGAATTCAGACCATGGACTGCCTAAGCAGGTTTGAAGTAAAAAGACCTAGACGTGTAATAACTTTTATACATGGTATTGATTCCCAGAGTAAGGGTGCCTGGGGCCAGATGAGTTTCTGATGGACTTCCATGCCCCCGGTACCCTTATGTTCTGCAAACACAACCTTCACATCAACTCATATTTGAGAGGCCCAGAAAATTCCACAATAGTATCCCTACAGGCGCTAAGTACAATGGAAGGCAACAAGTTGGTATTACCATCCTTTTTTTTTTTTTTTTTCCTCCTCAGCTAGTAAAAATCAATCAATATGGCTTCAGAAGTTGATAAAAGAAGGGCCTTGGGAGAAAATCATCCTGCCTGCAAAGGACCACATAGAGATCTTTTCTCTCTCCAACAGTGTGTATATCACAGACAGAGACCCATATACAGATTTAGCTTGATTATTAAGCTCTGCACAAGGCCAGGGGTCTAGTTTTGTATTTCCTCCTCGTCATACAGCAGAGAATTAGGAAAGACATGACAGGATTGGGGAGGAGGGGGGGGAATAATGTTTTCAAAGCCATCCAAAACTATGCATTTCCAAGCATTTCAGTTACTTTGGCAATCGTAATTGCATCTCACAACCACAGGTGATGTCTTCATATTGTGCGGCTCCCCGATTCCCACTGGGCCAATGAAACAGGCCTCCCTGTGAGGCCTGTTAGCACAGATCAGGTGGTAATACAGAGGGACAGATGAGCTTTTTCTGACAGATGGCAGGATGACCTGGAAAACCTGCCCCCTTTTCTGGGATCAGGCAGCAGCTGACAGGTATTATTTCATTAAAAAAAAAGTCTAAAAGGAATCACCAGGGTCTTCGCATTAATCTGAGGCTGCAACCAGCCATGTAACGTTTATGTCAGAACAAATCTGTCTCTATGCAGGAGACGGAAAGTGGTTTTTGATGAAGTTGTTCATAAATTTTAATATAATGTGCCTGATGGTGTCAGATAGAGTCTCGTATCTCTTTTATATTTAAAAGCTCGAGTGAAACCTGGAAATATTCAATCTGCAACAAGCTACTTTAAAGTAAGTCAAAGGTAAGCCAGGAATACCTAAGTGTACTTGGCCCTGTTTTCAAGAAGGAATCTGCCTGGTTTCAAATGGAAATGATCACAATTGAAGGATGCTTGCTTAAGCAGGGGCACCAAATTGAAAGAATCAAAGGTTATATAGGAACTCTTGGATTTTATAGGACTGGATGGTGCACAAACCCAAATAATAAAAGGAAATTCAGGCAGCATATGATAATTGAAGGTGATTCATTTGACAATCAAGAAACTGTGGGTAGTTCAATAATCTGATTTACATTTGGGATAAAGCATTTAAAAAAACCAGACTCACAAACCTTCAACATTTAGGCACCAATATATATTGGGGGGAATTTAAAGAAATAAACAAGCCTGAATCAGATACCTTTTATCAAATCTTCTATCAAGATATATAGTTTGAAATTCAAGAGGTTCTCAGTGGAACTAATGGAAACCAGTGATCAAGGACTTTAGTGACTGCTTGTGATTTTGTCTAGTTGAGAAGTCATATTATTATTATTATGTTATTCTTCTGGGAAGATAGCCAACGGTTTGGGGAGAAATAGTTATTTTTCATAACTACTTGACTATTATTTGACATAACTGTGTCTTTTGTTACTTAATAAACTCTTTCCTAGAGATGAATAACAGCGAGTTACTTAAATAAACACAATGCAATGTATTTGAACAAAAGTGCATTTCAGAAGAGGGGGTAAAACAGTACCATTTAGTAATGGTTATCATATCTTAGCTTGTAGTGGTTTTTTCTTTCTTCTGTTCAATTGTGTCTGATTTTTGGAGACTGGACAAATCCCTGAAGTTTCCTTGGCAAGGATTTTCAGGAGTGGTTTGCCATTGCCTCCTTCCTAGGGCTGAGACAAAGTAACTGGCTCAAGGCCATGCAGTTGGTTTTGTGCCCAAGGCAGGACTAGAACTCTCCTTGTTTCTAGATGATGCCTTAAACACTATACCAATCTGGCTCTCAGTATTTGCTGTTTTCATATATTTTTGTTTGATCTATTATTGTGCACTGCCCAAAGTTGCCTTTTTGGTCATTTGGCAACCAGCATGTATTTATGACAGCTGCAGAGTCATGTGATCACTATTTGAGACCCTCCCAACTGGCATCCAACAAGCAAAGACAATGGGGGAAGCTGGATTTGCTTTATAACTGCATGATTCCCCTAACCCCTGCAATGATTCACTTAACAACCATGGCAAAAATTTCATAAAATTGGGCATGACTCACTTAACAACCACCTTGCTTAACCATGGAAATTCTGGTCCCAACTGTGGCTTGAGGACTACCTGTATACAATCTAGAGAAATTATAGTTTATTTGCCACTTTAACTATAGCATTTAGAACAAAATTCTAAAATGTGAAAAGCATCTGAAAATAGTCAATTTAGTGTTCTAGCAGTAATAAAAATGGATAAGACTTTATTAAAGAATGAAGTTCAAGCCAGCAACACCTGTGGGAGAGATCAAAGTGATGCAGCAACACTGAAGAACCGTGATACAAATTCTACCAATTTTCTAATAGTACTGCAACAATATATGCCCACCTAAAAGAAACAAAGCATGTGCCATGAAGTTCCTGTCATTATTTGGTCAAAAATGGCAAGACCCTATGGCCACCTCTAGATCAATATTAAAAAACAAGTATTGACACAATTTTGTTTAAAACCACATTTTATTTAAATGCTTTGCCAAAACCCTAATTTAGAAAGGAGGAACTTGCAATATCCCAAAGCTCTTGAGGGTAGATGTCTATGGAGATTCTCAGTCATCCAGGTCATAGTTGTCCCAAAGGTGCTTTTTCAAGTGGCAACTGGACTTTTCTTTGAAGATGTTTCATGAGCTGAAGAAGCTTCTTGGATGAGAAGCAAAATTTCTTCAAAGAAAAACCAGAAAGTCCGGTTGCCTCTTGAAAAAGCACTTTTGGGACTCTTCAGGGTAAGACAAGAAATAACGGTTAGACGCTTGTTAAAGAGAGATACAGCTTGAAACTAAGGAGAAACTTCCTGACCAAGAGAACAATTAACCAATGGAACAGCTTGCCTCCTGAACCTGTATGTGTACGATTGCTAGAGGTTTTCAAGAAAAGATAGGACAACCATTTGTCCAGGATGATATAAGATGATACAAGCCATGAGAAGGGGCTTGCCCTGAAACAGGGGTCTTCAAACTTGGCTACTTTAAGACTTGTGGACTTCAACTCCCAGAATTCCTGAACTGACATGACTATGGGAGGAATTCTGGGAGTTGAAGACCAC
>JANHGC010009236.1:165880-176841 GCA_027560395.1 Boaedon fuliginosus
GGAAGGAAGGAAGGAAGGAAGGAAGGAAGGAAGGAAGGAAGGAAGGAAGGGTGTCATAAGGACTTGGTGGGGGGAATCTTTGTTTCTTTCTAAAAGCCTAAAAGTTATACCCAACTGCAGCACGAAGAGTAAAGAGGTTGTTATTCATATTAACTACATTTACATTCCTATCGCAACATCCAGAGAGCTAATAGTGGGGTTATTAACATAACAAACGTAAATGTTCTATATAAATAATACTGTTTCAGGCCAGCAACCGCTCATCTGACAGCATTTAGGCACAGGCTCAACATCTGTTTATGAACACTTTGCCTAATGATATCATCAGATATCATTAAGTGCGGCAGAATACAGCACAGAGGCAGGTGCAGCTGCCTTCAGTACCCATCACAGAGGAAGAAAAGAGCTGCATTCCCGATCCGAAAACCCATCATTAGGACAATTTTCTTCGACAAACCAGCCCTGTGATTTCAATCTGTATATCACCTGTAATTGTAGTTTTTAGCAAGAAGCTGATTCTATACATTTAGCAACGGATCACGTTGATGGCCTGAATACTGGAAACACATTTGTGGTACCAGCTGCAGCGGCTTTTTTTAGAGCCCTGTGTTAACAAAATACTGCTAACAAGGCAATGCTTGGAGTGCAGCTTTGTTTCTCTTTCTTGTTCATAGTGTTTAGATGTGCATAATTATGGAAATTAGCGATTGATTGCTTCTCAATAATAATTGATTATTGGTCACTGAACCTTCGCCAAAGCACTGCACCAGGAGGTGAGCTTGGGAGCTCAGCCATTCTCCGACATGGAAAGGAAGGAAAGGGCCACAAAATTCTCAGCTTCTGCATCGCTTGCCATGATAAACAGAGCAAAGGGATAATCGAATGTCCCAAAGTCTCACTTGCCTGCAGGCAAATTGTAGAGATCATAGCAAGCCCGCCAAATTCTCCCTATAGACTGTGTAAGAAACATACATCATTTTTATATATGTGTCAGTTGCTCTTTGATTTGAAAACAGTTCTGATTTTTTTTTTTTCTTTCTCATTAGTTTTCTGAACTTATACAATTTATGTTTATATCTATATTTTCACAAATATACCGGTATGTATATTTGCAATGAAGACTCTTCTTAAAAGATGCACAAATTTGAGTTTTACAAACAAGATGGTCAAATTAAAAAATTACTATCTTCTTTGGATTTCTTCTCCATGACACTATCACTATCTTTGATTAAGATATGCAAAACTGAAGAAATGTAAAATAGTAAATAAATTCTGGGGATGAAATAGGTTGACTTTCTTAAGACAAGTTATCTAAGTGTCCACAGTTGAAATGGATGTATTTCTCTTAGGCTCAACATAAATCTTTAACTCCAACGTGTATGTTTCCCTAGTTCTGTAGACTATGAACAACATAATCACTCATATGAAGCTTACAGAAAATAGAACATCACTATCAACAACCTGATAATGATGGCATTTCAAATATTTAAGACAACACACATATATATTGCATCTCCACACATGCCTTAAAACCTGCTGAGATGCTTTATGAGACCTTCTGGAACAGATCTTTAGGGAGATGGAACAAGTAGATGACAATCACCTGAATATAATCTTGATACTCTATTTTTTCCCCTTTGGCTATATTTCTACAGCCTCTTGTTTCATTTAATTCAATATTTTTACTTAATGTGAAGTCCACTGATGTTTAGATGATGTTTAGATTTTGTGTTTCATTTTAACAGTACTTAGGTAATTAGATGAATAAATTCTCAAAATTTTACAAATTGCTTCTACATTCATGGCAAACTCTGTTATGTTGGACCCAAACAACTACTACATGTGTTTATTACATACACATCAGTTTCCTCTCTGTTGCATCAAACAATGTGTCTGAGTTAAATAGGCTGTTGATTAAGACATACAGCTACAAACCTCTCAGTAACGGGATAGATCTCTGCATGTGTTTCTGATCAACATTGTTTATGTTACAATATTAATGTATTAATTTTAAAAACTAATTTAATTCCTCAAACATAATTCCTAGTACGTTTTTCCATATTTACCTTCATATTTCCTTGGAAGGTCTACTTACAAATACCAGTTAATACTAAACATGTAACAAAATTGTAAAAACAGAAGTTTCTGTTCTAATTGAGATACAATTCTCACTGGCACTTATTTGCTGTTTTAAATAGAAGGAATAGTACATGAGTAGTTGCAATTAATGTTAAGTCTCCTTTGGAGAGAGGCCTGCAACCTTTGACCTATTTCACAGAAAGGATCATGGCTATCTTGTTCAGTGCCTTTCAACTTCAATTCAAAGTCTTTATTGTCTAAATTAAGAAAAATCTCTGCCATCTCATCCTGGAAAGATAGAGGCAACACAGAATACAATTATTTTTCTAAACTAAAAGCACAGCAAGATATTTATAGATAAATCTTCAATGTAGAAAACTACTTGTCCTGAGTAACACTATTTACATATACAAATCAGAAAGTCACCTGTAGAAGTCCAAGAACATATGGAATGGGTAAGCTTTCGTGTATGAGAAATATCATGTATAGATTTACTGATATAAGAAATGCTGGAATACAATACATCTCTTTCTTTCATCACTACTCAGTTCACAGATTGGACTCATATTTATACATTTTCAGCAAAAAGGAATACTGCAGCATATATATATTACTGTATCAATATTACTGTATCAAAAGAAGAGTATATTTGTAGCTCGGGGTTGAACTGTGGGGTAACGCAGCTGAGCAATGAAGTAAGGAAACAACCACGGTCAGAAAATACTAAAGACCTCATGTATATACATCACATAAAATTTACTAAAGCAACTAGTTATTGCATAACAGCAAATAAGCAATAGAAGGTGCATATCAACTGGAAGTCCTCCATTAGCTTCATTGAAAAGAGAGAGTAGTGAAAAAATTCTAAAATATTAAATGAAATTGAAATGGGAAATCCCTTTCTCAACTCATACAAGAATGATAGTTTAAAAATGAGACATAAACTTGGTACTTCCTACCCAATCTAGCCCTATAAATTATAAGGTTCTGTTCACCACATTATGCATTTGAAATCCAATAGATATACGAATGATGAGCAACTTATCCAGGTTCTACTTCTAATATGATAATAATAAAAATAATAGTGATGTATTCTATCTTGTTAAGATGCATGTGTGAAGAACATTTTCAACAAGTGCTAGGAAAATATTAGAAAAGATAAAATCTACAAACTCCATGGATACTCTATGAATCCAAAGTGTCTTGTGGTAACAGCGGGATAAAATAACACACTTTATGTAACCTCAAAGAAAGTTCCTTATTATCCAGATAGTTCTCTCTAACAGTGATCAGTCAGATACACTTTACTTAAAAAGAAACTACTGGATTAGTGGTACTTCTTTTGCTTCCTACTAGTGGATCTTTTCTTATGTTAAATTTTTAGTTGCAGCATTTTTTACTGAATAATAATGTTCAATGCCTCTTTTTGATAATGCCATTTATCAACCACACATTGGTTCAAGACTATTTTAAATTTTAAAAAAGATGTCCCACACCTTTGACTTACAGATACAAAAGTAGAGCTTTCCCTTCATTTATGGTCAGCCTGCCTTATTTACTATGAAACCTATTCTTAATATTATATTCTGATCAGTATAACGGGATAAAAATTAAGCATAATTTATCTGATTATTTACAACATTAACGCTTCTCTTCATGGCCTCCCCTTCTCCCTGCCATGTCTCCACAAAAGGAATTAAGGGATATCCAAATAGCATTGTAGGGAAAACTCTGAAAGTTGTATGGGAAAGGGAGAACTCTAAATCTGTTATCAGGGTAATTCCGTAGGCAGCTGAGAGGTTGGGAGTAGGAATGGTCCTCCTGGCTCTAATAACAGCTTTTGAGCCCGGATCCACCTATCCTAGGGGCCTCAGTGTGGGACCAGCTTATAAAACAGCATGCCTGGCCCCTAGCAACTAGCTCTATGGAAAATGTCATAAAGCCAACAGAGAATCCAGTTAATCAGTTGCTTTAATGGTTCTGTTTTAATCTACTTTAGCTTCACAGAGTCTTCTATGATTTGACAATTGTAAAAGTTGAAAATAGAAATTACAAAAACCAAAAGAAAAATTCTAGCCCTGTGCTACATCTAAAGCCTCATGTCATTTATAACCAATAAAGTTGTGGGGAATAATTTTCCAATTCATTCTCTGAAAAAAAATATTGAGTGTCCCATTTGCAACCATTTCAATTCTTTAATTCCATGCAGCATTTAACACTGCTGGGTTAATTCCAGAAAATGTTTTTTCCCTTCAAACTCTTGGCTGATTCTCCCAAAATTTGCCCTTACCTATAAAATTCTGATCAAGACAGAGTTACACGTCAAACATACATGTACAGCAAAACAAAAACAAAACCCCCAAAGTAACAGAAATGAAGCCCAATTTTCAACCTTCAGTAAAATGCATTCGATGAACAACTAGAACTTAATCAGCATTCAACTTGAGGATTTAAGAAGCACTGAACAGTTATACCTCAGTCTTTTCTTCCAACTATTAAACAGGCAGAATTATCATGTGATAAAGTTCCCCGAAATTCAAGATTTGGTGATCATGACCCCAGAAATGGACAAGTCCCAATGGTTTCTACATTCAAAGGAGTGAATGTAATATCCAAATAAGACCGCTGGAAGTAAACCTTCTAAAACTACAATTTAGCTGCTTTAAGGAGGAAATGAACATCAAATTGCACTGCCTAAGATACTGTATTTCATTAGATTCAGCGGACAGCATATTCCCATTTGTTTCTTTTTCCACCTTGTTTTTTACAGCAGTCCAGGCATTGTTGTGTTGTTGCAGCAAAAAGAAATAACCACAATAATCACATCATTTGCTCTATTCTGTGTACAGTAGGCAGAATTGCTGGCCCGTCTGTTGAAATACAGCTCTTCCTTCCTCACCCAACTAATTTAGCTATGATAGCTATTTAGAGTAGCATCATTTGTTCAATTTACCTTTTCAATTGATAGCTGACAATGTGTTGTTCTAAGAGCATCCATTTAAAAACATTATTTGCCATTTGCAACATTTACCACCTGCTCCTAATGCTTTGCTCTTGGGTAGAAAAAGGTATCAGCAGAGCAGTAGATGGAACCAGACGCAAAATGCTTACACTGGGGAACATATTTCTCCCCTTAAAAGTCCTCTATTTTAACAGCAGAGTTTTGTAAAGGAGAGCAAAATGTTTATGAATCATCTGTCAGTTTGCTCATTCCAGTAGTCTGGAGTTTTTGTTTTATCCATGTTTTTGCTTGTTGGTTTTTTAAAACTGTTGTGATCATTTGTGCCTGTGAACCTTCTTGTGATTACAGCATGTTGCTTTAAAATGATGCATAGGTAGAGGTTTTGCCAAGCTAGGAAAAAAAAAAAACCATCAAAAACTGGGTGACACATCTGTGTCAGTCACATAACTTCAGTCATTCAGAGAGGGCCCAGGAGGGGCTAAACCAGTTGTCCAATCTTGGCAACTTTAAGACTTGTGGACTTCAGCTCCCGTAATGGTTGGCTGGGGAATTCTGGGAGTTAAAGTCCACAAGTCTTAAAGTTGCCAAGTTGGACACCCCGGGCTAAACCGTAGGACTTCAAAGTGCAGGATGGTGATTACGAGTGTTATATTGTTCTGTACATAAAAACACCCTGCAGGAAATTAGCATACTAGGAAGGAAAGTTCTTACCCAGCTTTCTGGTATGTTATTTTTTTTCCTACTTTCAGGGTGCATTTGGTTTATACATTTGTTATAGAGTGATGAAAATAAAAATAAAACGGCTAAACCTGTAACCCTTAATTAGGACCCTCTTCATAAAAGACAACCCCATTCAGGTGTCAATGGGGAAAGAAATTGGAAGTGAGTAACTGCAGGTGTAGGAAAGAGTGAAGTGCCATCTATCCTTCCTATTCGAATTTGGGTCATTTCAACCCCATCTTGTTGCACAGAGAAAGTAGTTTCTATTTCAGAGTAGAACAGAGAAATGCATCAAGGCGTCAAACATTTGAAAATGTCTTTAAAGAAAAAAAGATGATGAGTTTCCCCAAATGGCAAATAAGGCTTATTTGTCTGGCTCTGTCCCACTTGCTATGTTATGTCAGCTGCAGGTATACAAATTTCTTTTTGAAGGAGGTAGCTACAGTATGTATTTTGATGGGTAAATATTTAAAGAAGCAAAATTGCTTCAGGAGGCCCAAATTCAAACAGGAAGGGTGGGTGGTGCTTCACTCTTTTCCTACAGCTTTTTTTTTTTTTACCAAACAGCTGCAGAAAAACTTGTTGAAATATTTAAAATTCTTTTAAAATAAAAGTTGCATACCTACCAGCAGAGCCCACCTCACAAAATTTAGAACTCCATGTAAAGCATAGAGCTTTACCTTATACAAAATATCACCAGTCATAGCATGTTCCCCTTGACTGGGGAAATGAGGCGGGGTATAAATCTAAATAAATAAATAAATGTTCTGATTGTCTGGTTTATACTAGATTTTTAAAAGGGGGGTTACTATGATTCTTTTTACATGGGTTAATTGAAACTATTAAACAGATTCATAAACTGTGCTTTTTTAATTGAGATGATGTGATTCAGCTGTCAAAATATAACAGTCCAAACAACCTAGTCACATAGCAGTTTTATAATGCTGTACTACGGTCCCCAGTCATCTTCATCAGAGGCCCGGAGTATGACAATAATAACTTGGTCCACATAAGCTTATGCCATAAAAAAGGTGTTAAATTATTCAGGTGCCACAAAACTTGGTTGTTTTTGTTGCTACCAATTAGTGTAGCCATGCCTCCAAAATTATAAATTCAAGACCTTCCCTGTCAATCAACTTGGCAGTACAAAGATAAAGGATTAATTGGAAAGCTTCCCAAAAGAGGTGAATCTGGTTCATAGAAAGCTTCGTTTTCCAAGTTAAAAAGGAACGGTAGATCAATAAGAACCAGAATTTGATGCACTGAAGTTGGAACATGATAGGAAGAAAAAGAAAAGGAAGACTTGATGGAGGATTACCCAGGCTCAGTGCTCATTCCTGGCTTCACAAGCCATGAACGATTAAATCCAGCACGCTTCCTTCATTAGAATCATATAGACGTGCTACTAAGATAATTAATAAAAAAAGATCAAGGATTAATAGAACCCAGCTTTTATTTTAATAGCTGCTGATCCAGTTGGCAAAAGTCCAAAAAATAAATGATTGACAAACGTGTTATTGGAATCAGAAACAATCTTATTTTTTTAATAGCAGTGGTATATTTAATTACATACAAAATGAAATTGAGGAAAGGGACACAGAAGAAAATAGATAGGAAGATATCCAATTCTGACTTAGAGTATCCACAACTGATTTTTTTTTAATGATAAAGTTATATGGTTGAACGTCTTGAATTGAAGAATTTGAAGAGGGGGAACACTACGGGTAATCCTCAACTTGCAACTATTAATTTAGTGACTGTTCGAAGTTACAATGGCACACACAAAAAGTGACTCAGGACTATGGTTTTCACACTTATGACTGTTGCAGGATTTCCCATGGTCCTATAATTAAAATTCGTATACTTGACAACTGACTCATATTATGACCGTTGCAGTGTCCCGGGGTCATGTGATCACCTTTTGCAATCTTCTGACAAGCAAAGTCAATAGGGAAGCCAGATTCTCTTAACAACCATGTTACTAACTTAAGAACTGAATTGATTCACTTAACAATGGTGGCAATCAAGGTCATAAAATGGGCAAAACTCAATCGTCTTGCTTAACAACAGTATTTTGGGGCTCCGTTGTGGTTGTAAGTCGAGCACTACCTCTATTAGCTAGAAACAGCAGCCCTCGAAATAGGTGGTGATTATATGAATTATAAGACCAAGGAGGAATGCCCAATCCTTGCAAATATTCTGGAACAGGAGCTCAAGTAAGCCATTGTTCCTTCGAAATGTGAACATTTTCAAGTATCTTGTTTCTTGCACTCCTCAGATATTAATAAAACTGTATATTGTCAATACAAATTCTCAATAGGAATGTGGGTTTAATACCGTACAGTTGGCGTTTCTCCACATTCCGCTGGAGCAACTTCCCTGCCATCTGAGCAGGTTTTTTGCTAAATGCCACTGAAGTGGCTTCACTTCAAAACAACACTTGAGAAGGTTTTTATTTTGTTTTGGAAGGGCTTTATCTCCCCCACTTTCTTTTTTTTTTCTTTTTTGGTAAATGTCAATATTCTGACTCCAGCATCAGACATCCTTTCGATAGGAAAAGTTCAATATTTGGCTGTTGAACCCATGAATGAGTACTGTACTTCTTAGGCCAGGACAAACTTTTTTTTCCTCGGGAGCACATGCTCGCCTGTTATTTCAAGTTCTTTGAAAAGTATTCGAAAACAACAAATTCCCATATGCCACTCAACTTGGTATATGTTGTTTGGAAGCCAGTTCGTATTTTCTGAATTAAGGATGATTTGAATCCTAGAGGGAAGAGCACTTTTAATCACACTTCTCAGCTCCGTTATGTTTCAGAATATTTTGCAGTGCAAATGAAGTAATAATGAGCCTGGAACAATACTAATAGTTGAGGAAAAAAATGATAAACAATGAGGATTTTTATCTTGCTTCTTGAAGAGATTTGGTCTTAATTAGGTTTTGTTAGACGGATTCACCAAAGCTACCCTTTTGGATTTGGTCACAAGTGCTTGCGTTACTTGCGTCAACATCACAGAAATTATCATTTAGACAAATCCAAGAATAATCTATATTTCAGCATGTTTCATTTTCTTGCTTTACTTGGTCACATCATACGCACATACAAAACTACCGGTGTGTGTATATATTTCACTCCATGAAAGTTTAAATTTGCAAATAAGGATGATATTTTTATTACATCAATACAGAGAAGTACAATGTTATTTATGGTTCTAAAAAGTGTGCTTTGTTAAGCTTATGTTTGTTATAATTTCCTTGTTTTAATGTAAAGTAGTAAAATCAAACTACTTTTGAGTTGAAATTATGTCCTACTACACACATACATATACTACAAGTATATAACACACAGAAACATATACTGTATACAAGCACATATAGTTTTCTTCACAATACAAAAGTGATTTGTTATTGCATTATTCCAGGATGTGAATGGCTGTACCATTTAAAAAAATATTTTCCACTTTAACCTACAGCCTGAACTTCAAAAATAACCCTCCATTCAAGTATACCCAGGTGCATTGTTTAACTTTTGCCAGTTCAACCAGGTGAGCTAGCTGTTACTGATGTAAGACAGTTCATCCTCATTAATTTTCTACAGAAAGGGTATTTCAATACTCTGTACAGAAATAAACAAGACACATTATTATCTTTAAAATTATCTCCTGGTATGTTTTCTGTATCATTCTACCAAAAAACTAATAAGGTGGTGAACACTGTCATTTCTTCTTTTTGACTAGATAACCCATGATTGGGTAAAAATTACTCCTGGGTCTGAACAAGGTAGCTCAGAAGCTAAAGGAGTGGTGAGTTTGATCTTTTTGTCCCACTCTAACAATTATATCATGACCAGAAAGGATGCCTATATTCTTGGCAGCAAATAATTCAGTATTTCCCAACTGTGGTCATTCCCAGGTATGTGGACCTCAAGTCCCCAAAGTCCACAGCCAATATATCTAGTGAATAAAAATTCTGGGTGCTGAAGTCCACATATCTGAAAATTGTCACGATTGGGAAACACTGATAATAACTTGTTCCAGGTGAAAGTTCTCACTCACATATAGTGTATGAAACACTACCAGCAACAGACCCTATCACTTCCCATTTGTTTCATGTGGTATTTGATTACAGTTCCATTGTCCCTTTTAAACCTGTGATTTAGTTGACTGTTTCAATCCCATGTCCTAGTAACTAGTTGTATCACTTGACCTTCAAACACATGATCCGTTAGATCTCATTTCCAGTCTTCTTGGAACTTGCTGGATATTTAATTAGATGTAGAGCTTACATTTATCCTTATCCATATGATTAGGAATGCAGGAGTGCATAGAGTAGAGAATATCAATCTGTCGTTGCTTCTCACTCTTTCTTTCTCCCACTCTCTAAATGAGGAAGGTTTGAGATTTTTTTTTTTTTTTGTTATCAATAAGGGAGTGGGGGATCTTGATTCAAACGTTTACCACATGATACAAAGAAATATATTGGAGAAATCTCAGAACAGTAAGTTAGGAATTTAATAGTTGATTTACTTATGTGATATAACCTTTCCTCCTCATTTTAAAACTATATGTTAATTTATTACAACAATCTATTTCTATTGTAATTTTTCCTTTTTTTTGCCTGTCAAAAATTTGTAAAATAATTTAATGATAAACCCCATCTCTTTATTATTATTTCTTTAATATTATTATTGCCTAAATACATGGACATACCCATGAGTCACTAGGAGCTGACATTTTACTTCACTTAGAGGCATACATCTTTATTAACCTGCCTTAATCTAACTTCTATCAACTTTCTAATACTAATTGGAAGCAACATTATATATTATTATGATTGGCTTATTGCTATTTTAACTTATGTTAACTCTTCAGGAAAGTGCATGTCCAAAGCATGAACTGAAAACATCATAGATAAATTGAAGAATACATTTTTAACAGAGCTTCAATATAACTTCTTGTAAAGTAACGTAGCACTGAGACCTATGTTAAAAACAGAGCTAGAGGTAAATGATCTCAGTTCGAATCCAAGGCAAACCATTCAACATCAAAGTAGTTCAAGTCTATGCCCCAATCACTGGTGCTGAAGAGGATGAAGTTGACCAGTTCTATGAAGCCCTACAACATCTTCTAGAATTAACACCAAAAAATGATGTCCTTATCATCATGGGGGATTGGAATGCTAAAGTAGGAAGCCAAAAGAT
>JANHGC010009236.1:193652-205014 GCA_027560395.1 Boaedon fuliginosus
CAACCTCCAGAGTCACTTTAAAGTTGGTCGCTTTTTGGGGGGGGGGTTATTCTCAATAAAGAATTTCTTCTTACACTTCCATAGCCTCTGTTCGCTCTTCGTTCATTCCCTCCTGCGCAATCTTATTTCTGGCTGGTACTAGGCTTCATGCTGGCCAGGTTCTATCCACTGCTTGTCATAGTTTTCAGCAGGGCATTTTCTGTACTGGGAGCAGAGATGCGGCTCTCCTCAACCTACCAGAAGGTTCCTCTCTGCTTTCCCTCCCCTCCAAAGGGACAAAGGCTCCATTTGGAGCCCTCAAATGGGCAAGCCTGATCTAGGGGCCCCAGCTATTGCGGTTCCTACATCCAGTATTGGCAGAAGCTCAGCCGGAAGTCCTCATTACTTTTGTATTTTGAAGGGAAGAACCCTACAGCAGTTATATTATTAGAAATGAAATTTAAACTTGAAAAATATGTTGCTAAAGTGGAGTTTAGATTGTTTCAGTTCCTAATGCAGATATCAGAAAAAGTAAATTGGAATGTTCTTTTTAAAAAAGAAATCTATTTCATCAGAACTTCTGTCCTTAAACAAGAGTTTTCCAAAGTGGTTTATATTGTTTCTCAAGGGTTGATGGGACAATCCAAGGAGTCATTAATATTATGGGTGGTTCTTGAGTTATGACCACAACAGAAACTAGAATTTTGGTTGAGATTTCAATTGGACTTTGAATAAATAAAATCTTCACTGCTTTGATTCTTAGACTAGATATCATCAAAAGAAGATTCGTTATCTGTTTATACTGGGCCCTATTTCTAATATCAGAATCTTGAGATAGGTAGTATTGTTGAAAACATTGGGCTTTATATGAACCAAATAATAGCAATAAAATAGCCTTTAGACTAGGCGTATCATACTCAAGGCCCAAGGGCCAGATCCGGTCCATGGAGTGTTTAAATCTGGCACGTGGGGCTGCCCTGGAAACAGCGAAAGACCGGCCCACAGTGCTTCTGCCAGTGAAAAGGAGCTCGGGAGGGCAGCCCTCCCAACCTCTGTTTTTGCTGGTAGAGGGTTGCAGGAGGCCATCGCAGCCAAAAACTCAGGAGCCTGTTTTTGCTGGTAGAGTGCTCGGGCCGCCACAGGCACCCAACATGAGTGATATCAAGTTGGCCACGTCCACCCTGGTCACCCCACCCTACCCTGAGGTCAAACACAACCCTGATGTGGCCTTCAGTGAAATCGAGTTTGGCATCCCTGCCTTAGACTTATCTGTGGCTTCATAGTGTTTTACAGCTCTCTGAGCTGTTTACAAATGTTGTCCCCAACAATCTGGGTCCTCATTTTACCAACCGCAGAAGGATGGAAGGACAAGTCAACCTTCAGTCAACCAAGCCTTATTCATACATTTGCCATGGTCAAAGTTTTGGATTTGTTTATAATATTAAATGCATCCTTCTGGATTAATTTGGAGGGCAGTATAAATTTTGTTTTGTTTTGTTTTTATAGGCAGAAATATAAGACTGAGTTCAAATAGATGCAATATTTTGCCAGATTGCTATTAAAGCTTGCAACTATAGAACCTAATCACATATCAGTTGCCATTTAGAGGTTGTTTGATCCGATAACTCCTAAATTAAAACTGATGGGACTGATTTGAATAAGTCCAGAATCTGTATCCTTCTTGATCCTTCAATCTCAGTCTGTGAATGCTGCATACCAATACTAGAAACTGTAACATTTCCATGTCTGGCAAGACATGTTTATCCATGAAAATACTTCATATGCTTAAACATAAATTCTTCTTAGCTTTTACATATTGACAAGAATGATAGCTAAAGTCATTTTTCATAATAATGAACAATTTGGGGAAATAAAGGAGATTGTATGTCTTGTTTTTCTCACATTCCCTGGTTTAATGATGGGTTATCGTTATGCAAATTAAATTCATACTCATGCCTGCTAGGACCTGCTAAAGGAAATCAAGAGTTAAGCTGGTATTTCCACTGCTTGACCCTATTATATCAACATCCTGACTCTTTTTCCTTCACTGACAAATGGCATAAATCACAGCCCTAAGAACTACCTATTGGAAACTTTGATTGTTCTCCACGTTTGGACAGAAGCATAGTTAGGCTGTTGACATCTTTTGCACATTTAAAATAAATTGGTCACATTCTTTCTCGGGGAGTGGGCCCCACGGTCTATATTTATAAAAGACAGCCTGCCAACATTTTTTAACTTTCTGGTGATAAAGTTTCTTTTTTAATGCTTGATAATTCAGTGTAAATGTCAGATTAGACTTTAAAATAGAACATATATATTTGTTCATAATATTTAAGAAATACAATGCCATTATGCCGTTATCAGCAATAAAATACATCTAATCTTGATATAGCATCACCTTTAATAAATGTTTGTGTGGCAGGGGAAAATCCAGCGAAAGCATTTTATGTACTTTTAAAATATACAATACATTAAAGGTTTGGTGACTTATCTGAAAAGACTGTGTTTTTGGCCCATAAATAAACAAGGAAAGAGAAGAACTTGTCAGAAAGCAAATGAAGTATGTAAATGAAATCTAAGGTAAGGGAGCACCACTTCTTTGTATAAATAACTCAGTTAACACTTTTTATGAATATATACAGCTACTTTGCTTCAGAAAAAACAAATTCATTGCTTTTTTTTTCAAAGAATGGATTAGAACAATTTATTTTATAAGGTTTGGATAGACAGCATAAGAAATGAAATGGTTATCTATGGGAAATAAATACAATCATTATTCAAGCCACATCTATTTTATGTTCATAATGAGATCCAACGCATTCAAATTCGCTTCGATTGGAGCACTGCTGATGAATCAAGAACAAGATTTCATAGGTAATGATTGCTAATTTTATAATAATCTTATGGCATAGTACAAATATTTAAAATTGACTACACTATTTCTATAGTGTAACAGTTTTTGGGGCAGGGCGATGTCGTATTGTATTGATGAAACTACCTAGGAAAAATAGCAATATTCCAATATTTGAGGGGCTTCTGCATAATATTCAATAATATAGGAATATTATTCCAATATTTAAGGGGTCCCTACAAAGAGGAGGGGGGGTCAATCTATTTTCCAAAGAATCTGAAGGTAGAAAACAAAGGATGGAAACCAACCAAAGAGGGAAGCAATCTAGAACTAAGGAGAAATTTCCTAATGGCGAGAACAGTTAATGGAAAGGTTTGACTTCAGAAGTTGTGGGTCCTCCATCACTGGAGGCTTTCAAAAAGAAAATGGACCACCATTTGTCTGAAATGATTATAGAGATTGTTGTTTTTTTAAAACTACTAATTAGATATGTGGAGGGTTTTTTTCAAAATAGCAAGCCAAATAGAGACCAATATGGTGAAACAAAGGAAAGAAAAAAAATGCAAACAATAATTCTATAGTCTTCCTGCAATGACCACAATTTATAGTCAGACTATGATGGCTCTCCACTTGGTTGTATTACCTTACTTTAAGATAGAGGTACCTATATTTGCTATCACACTTTGAATTTAAACAAAATTAAATCTCAAATTATATTCCTGGTCATTCTTTAGACACAATTACTGTATCAATGGTAGATTATCTTATTGCAATGATTACTGTCACATGCTAAACTGTATCCTAAACAAGTTATTTACAGGTAGTCTTTGTTCAACGACCATAACTGGGGCCGGAATCTCAGTCATTGAACAAAGTGGTCACTTAAGTGAGATATCATGTGAGTTCTTCACTCAACAATCTCAACTTTGGCATTCCTGGTTGGGTTTGTTAAATGATCTCATAGGTTGTTAAGTGGATAAAGTCCCAGGTAAAGAGCATGAGGTAAAGAGCCTTGGGGTCCAGGGCAGCCTGCACATGACTTTCTCTCCATCCAGGAACAAAACATCCTTTCTGCTGAAATCTAAGCACGATTTTCAGTCCCTGAGTCGGAAGACACTTGCAGGCAGCCTGCACTGGTACTCCCCCACTATGAGGCATCCCATGCTCCTTATTTTATCATGCTACCTCTCTGTTTAGGGGCTGTAAACCCTGCTTGGGTTTTGGGACAAATCTTATTTAACCAGTCCCCAGAGACAAGAGGACTCCCTCTGGTTTCTGAAGCGGAAATATTGTAAAATGGTTTTCATACCAAAATCCTGATATCATTGAAAAGAACTCACCCAACAAGCCACTTGCTACATTATGTTTCATCAGATACTGACAGGTGCATGGAACCAGAATGATGCTGAGAGTTGATCAGAGCAGTGTGTTTATTGCTACTCAGCTTTTACAAGAATCTCACCAAACCAACTCCACTCTCTATGGAACCACTAGACAAGCCCTCCAAGGTTGGGGTGTGGGGGGGCGATCCACTTTATGTTGCTTCTTCCCCTTCAGTGATTTCAGGCTAGCCAGATGCTTAACTCCTCCTCCCATTTCACCTGCAGATTCCATCACAGTTACCCAGTCAAAGGCTTCAAAAGATGACAGTTGCTCATAAATATGGAGGAAATGTTCCTTCAAATGTTACGGTCTCAAGCTATTTAGAGCTTTATGTTTTAAAAGCAGAACATTGGGCTGGGCTTACAAATGTTGGAAATTATTGCAGATTAACATTCTTGAGCCATACATCCTCTACATAGCCACCAGGCTCCATCCCTTCAAGGTTTTCTTTCCCCCCAAAAAAGCCTGCCATTGGTGTCAGCAGCAACAAATATATATGACTTCAGCACTTGGACTGGTATGGGCCTGATGCTATGAATGCTGATTACAACTGCATCCAATATAATCAGTACCATTTTTTAAATGAAGCCTTTTTGTAAAATCAGAGCTAGTGGATGAATATGAACGTACAAATCTCCATTGTATTATTTTTACTTTCAAAATATGTCATCCTGGAAGGTGATGTATATTTTAGAAAAGCAGAAGGCTTCTGCAATGGAGGACACTAAGAACCAAGAGATTGGCTGCGAAGCAGAGGAAGAGGCAGGCTTACAGATAAACAACCAATCAGAGGCGAGAAAATCCAGACTGAAGGAGCTTGGTATTAAACTTTGAAACAAGAAGCCAAAAGGAACAAAGAAACAGAAACTTAAAGGCTTGGAGAAGGGGAATCGGGTCAGAGGAAAAATTGGAAAATCTGGACTATTAGGTGGGAGAAATGGGTGGAATTTCAAAAAAATTAAAAACGAGGAAGAGGAAGAAGAAGAAGGGGGGCTGGAACTGGAAAGAGATGATAGGAGGCGAAGGAAAAATAATACTTGCAAGAGGTGAATTAGAGATGATGGCTAGTAGACTAGAATAGTGAGTTATTTATATCTACTTTTTTTACTTTTTATTTTCAGATGTTTAAAGTTGGAATATAATTATGATTAAAAGATATATGAGTGGCTGATGATAAATAGATTTATACGCTACTTTTCCCAAGATTGATATTAGAATGAAAATGAATTAATAGAAGAAGAGATTGCTAGTTAAAATTGGGTATAAGAAAAGCATCTGGAATTAATTATGGATAAGCACAAATGAGTGAGTTGGTAACCTGATAACCACAATGTTTGATGTTGGTTAAGGATGATGTTTGTAACAACTTAAATTAAATAAAAAATATTTGGGAAAAAATATGTCATCCTTCTCTGCAACATTTGTTTTATTACTGTTAGACAAATATGCCTTCTTTATTTTCAAAAAAATTCAATGCAGCAGTCCAAATGTTACCTGCACCTGTTTTTTTTTAATCAACAATTCTGTGAAGTGGTTAGGCTGAGAGAGAATGAATGGCCCAAAGATACCCAACTGGTTTTCATGTTTGTTTCTAGATTCTTGGGATTTGGGGTTGTTTTCATATAGCCGTCTAAATTTAGTACAGTCTGATCAAATTTAGGGCTAGAATTGGGAATGAAAATCAGAGAAACAGAGGTATGTTCTCACATTCCTTTTGGGGGTACTTTCATACTTCAATCATAAGATGTTCCTGTCCTATGCTGATCTTGGCTAGATTTTAAGCCCATTTAAGCAAATTCTATCCAAACTGGGATATTTCAGAAAGACTTGCTGGCTTTTTCAGTGCAGATTGTCAGCTTCCACAGCTTCCCCACTGGATACGTGCCCTCGTGATTTTGTTAATTGGTCTTACTGGATGTATTCTTTTATTTAAACTTTAATAATTATAAAAAATAAAGCAAGGAACAAGTTTTCCCCCCCTAAGAAATAATAATTTTCTATACAGGATTGATAGGTTAATTGCCAGGATTTGGTTCTGAAGAATATGGGACTTTTCTATTAAAAAAAAAAAGTTTCACTGACAAATTAGTTAGCTCTTTTAAAAAAAACCAGCTCACAATGGGGGAATGATGGAAAGAAGGGTGCCATGACATGGCACAAGAATTCAGTCTAAGAATCCCTCCATTAATCTTTCTCTCTCTCAAAACACTGTTATTGGATGAGCTAGTGATAAATTGAGGAAGGATACACTGTCACTGTGTGCAATATTCTCCCTTTTCTTTTCTCACCACAATGCCATATTATGTGTTGTATGTTCGTTGTGTTTTGCTGTGGTGCTGCTATTTTTTATTGCTGCAAAGCTCCAGAGAACCAGATTACACCCAGAATCAAGTGTGTGCATAAATAGAACAATCCAATAGCAATGCAGACCAATAAAAAACGGAATATAGGAATGAGATCCTTTTTCTAATATTTAAGCCAAAGTATTTGTTTCACTACATAAAGCGTACGTACCTTCCAGGCCTTAGTTAGTTACACACCCCTTATCAATGTCACAAAGCAGTGCCTGGAAGCTTTACAGGCCTGACAAATAATCAGCTTTATGATTGGCAACACCATGACTGATAGTGTGAGTCAAATCAATTGGCAGCAACACTAGGATATCCCTCCTTCTGCAGGATTACTTACAATGTCTTGAGTGACCTTTTTAGATTTAAACTGTGATGGTCGTGGAAGAGAGAGCGACGTTAAGCTTCTAATAAGTCTCTGACTGAGTTCTGCAGCCAACTATATACTGTGTAAGGAATCCCACACAGGAACAATAACAACCCTGAACATGGTTCCAAATGTTTCAGGCAGAGACCCCACAGGAAAGCATGTTCCAGGTAGCCTGTACAAATAATTCATTGATCAATTATTTGAATCGACAGGCCAAAACCTCTGCCCAAATTATCAATTTAAAATCAGCTGAAATTTGACAGAGAGAAGAGTATACATCAACTCCATATCTATTTAAAGTAATGCTCTGTAGATATTTCACAGCAACTGGCAAATGATTATTTCCTCGGATAAAATATTGGATTGATAACCCCCACACATGCTACAAGCTAGGATTTTGAGACAACAGGATTTAATACATGATCAAAACAAACTGAGAATGATTGTGACTTGATTTAGGGATGAAGGGAATATATGTGTCTCAGGATAATGTTGTAGGATCCAATTTGGGTTGGTCACTGGGACCAGAGGTTTTGTCTTCTGAACTTTCGAACTCATGCTGCAGTCCATCCGCAGGGAACTTCTCTGTGTGCTTTGGGTTGTTCTGTGTGTGGTATTTACATGGTGACTCTTGTGTATAGCTTTTTAGTTATAAATTGGGGTGTTGACAGCTGGTTATTAAGTCGTTGGCTGTTGTTTCCTTGTGCTGACAAATAATCAGCTTTATGATTATGCCAATCAAATGTAATTCCCATTGACACCAATCTGGTACTGTACATCACCAATATCCTCCTAGCTTTTGCCTCAGGCAATGTATCATTTTTTCCACTGGCTAGGATAAATATATATATATAAAGATTTCCACCATATTAGGTCACTGTTCTTTTATATTTTAATCAGAAAATCAATGGAATTTATGAGCTGCAAAAATATCAGATTAATTCACGACAAGGGACAGGGTAGAGATCATTTTTGCCATAGATACATATACAATTCCATTGCGTACAAATTTATCTTGAGCTGTGCTTTGTAGTTGTCTTAATATACTGATTAAATCCAGGCCTTGCAAGGCTTGAAATCCTAGCAGCAAATGCATTTTTTGCATCAGTGTCCTTAGGGCCTCTGCAGTCTTTTTCTAGCAAGTAACCAAACCACCACAGTGCATGTTGCTTTCTAGAAGGATTTAAAATTCATTGGGCAAAGTGTGTACATTTAATACTTACATGAGGGAGTACAGAACGCCTTTCAATACATCAAACTCTTAAACCTTTTACATCTTTCATTGTTAAGCTACATGGATCTTGATTTGTACAATTTAAAAAATATTCTGAAGCTCAGTCAGTCTAACATTAAAAAGCACTGTTGCACAGTAAGAAATCACAAAATACAATTCAGCAAACCTGGTATAGTTGGTCTCCAGGGATGTTTTTTTCCAATTCTGTTTGTCATACTCCAGATCCATCATGTCATGCTAGCCTAACTTACTATACTGTCTTTTTTTTTTCCTGGCACACTCCAACTATTTTCTGTTGCTGTCACAACAGAAAACATATAAAAAAATGCTCTTTTGCAAACATTCTGTTTGGTCTCTGCTGAACTCTCTAGAGCCATGGATTTCTCTCGCTGTCTTTATCAGGGGTAAATGTTGACAGATCACTGAACCTTACTGTCAGCAATGACAAGCTTAACACTGTTCTGTACAAGGTAGAAAGAGAATGGGATAGAAAAGCAAAAAAAAAAAAAAAAGGGCTTCTTCAACTTACATTTGGAAGGTCCCCAACACAGCTACAAGGGCTGATGTTCAAAGATGAGTTTACATACATTTCAGAGAGCTGTTATTGTTATTGTTGCTATTATAGCAGCAGTTACAACGTTCCTTGCTACTAGGTGAAATATGGACTCTCCGAAAAACAAAGGCGGTTGCTATCATCTTCCTCCCAGATGGCAATTTTAATAATTTCATGTATTTATCAGAATTGTGTCAAGGTCTTAGAGGAATTTTTGCCCTTCAGGTGAAGTTGAAGGTGGACAGAATGGATACACTTCTGAGCAGTATCACTCAGATATACATAGAAAAATGTCCTATCATATCTGCAGAGGGAGAAAGAAATGGAAGTAAAATTCCCTAAGGAGCTGAAAATATATAACACAGACAAATGTCTCCAAGGTTTCAAACATGAAGGCTGAAGTCCTTTCTTCTTCTTTTTTTCTTTCTTTTTTTAATTTGGCCCTTAACCTGTGCAGAAAGCCCTGGAAGAGATAAGTTTTAATCACCTCCCATGCAAAATTCTATTTCTTAAGAAAGAAAACAGGAAAAAGCTGATATTTAAAGCAGATACATTATTTGTGATGTTTAACAGATCTTTTCCCTCTCCTGTAAGAAGGTTATTATTAAAAAATATATATTACACTCGACTACATTGGTAGATAAATCTTTCGTACCAATTCCTAGAATGCAAGATTCATTGACCCTAATAAGGATTCAAAGCATTTGGACTGAACTATATTCATACAGAACTAAAGAGCACTTCTTGACATTAATCATTCATTTCCCATTCATTTTAAAAAAAGCCACAGTAGTACTTCCATAGTCACAGACATTAGAACCAATTTACTTGTCCCAAAATTAAAATTAGAGCCAGTTTGGTGTAGTGTAGGCTGTCAAACCCACGGCCTGGATGCGTCACGCACTGGCCACGCCCACACCTGGTTTAGCGAAAGGGGAAAAGTCCGATACGTCATGTGTATTTTCCCTACAACAACAATCCTGTGAGGTGGGCTGAGCTGCGAAGAGTGCGACTGGCTCAAAGTAACCCAGTTGGTTTTCATACCTCAGGCAGAATTAGAACTCACAGTCTCCTGGGATAGATAACTATAACTGCTATTTCCTTTGATCATTACAGGAGCAGCAAGATTAGAGCTATAAAAGAATCATGATTAGTTTTAAGAATTTTAGGATTCTTTCCCTGCCTTGGGGGTGATGTTGGCAGTCTTTTCGTCTTTTATTTTATCTTTCCTATTATCTCTCCACTTCTGTATCAGTTACTGATAATTTATGGTATATTAAAGGTTAGTAACAAGAGCTACACAAACACTTTTCATAATCTAAGATGTTATTTATTGAATCCTTCAGCTAAGGTTGCTTCTGCTGTATGAGAAAGTTTATAACAGTAAATCTCACTGTCATGTCTAGAAGAAGCCATTAGATCACAAAAGAACTATAGTTTTCACCTATTTCTTTTTAACACAGAGACAAATTATGTAATTTTATATGTGAAGCAAAGTACAGACTCTCTTGCTCTGCCACACAGCAAATGATGCTGCTGGTTTCAACAAAAATAAGGGAGGAACATATTAGATGACATAAAATTATAGTATAGATAATACAAAAATTATTGTCCCCAACATTTTGTATGATAGAGTGAAACCCAAAGTAAGGAAATTGAGATCTTCATATTATCCTTATAACAGATACCACCAAACTTGTTTTTCTTGACCTTTAAAATCCTGATAAATATTGTTTAAACTTTAGATATTACATGAAATCCATTCTTCACCGAGACTACTCTTTTAGGAACCTTTAGGGGGTTGACACAGCCATTTAACATTTATTTATAGAAGTTGGACTAGAAAATCTCTAAGGTCCTTTTCATCTCTGTTATTCTGTTTTGGTTTCATCAGGTGGCAGCACCTGGCTGAACTTTTCTGGGATTTCAAAATACAGTGGAAACTCAGTTCACGAACGCTTCTGTTCATGACCAAATTAGTTCAGACCAAAAAATGAGCTAAATGTTAGACTCTATTGGCAAACAAATCCTCAGTTCATGACCAAACACAACCGTGGTGGTTTTCCCTGCGTGGTTCAGCTGTGTTGGCCAGACCGAGGCTGCACTGCATTTGGGGCCAGAGGTGGAAGTAGAAATTGGCGCTGAGTAGCGCACCGAAAAGCAGCAGGATGATAGCAGGATGATAGCCGGTCGCCTCTTCACCAGAAGTGAGGTACTGCTTGCCTCCCTCAGCCTCTCACCTGATCCTGCGCCCTCACCTTGTCTGGGATCGTCCGTGCACGGCCTTCACCCAGCCTGCCTCTTGCCCAGTGCCAGGCTGGCATGCTGGGGACTCACCGTGACCAACTGCTCATCCTGCTGCTTGTTGGCAGCAGCAAGGCAGAGGCCCTGTCCCTGGCAGCAGGGCAGAGGCCCTGGGTGGAAAAGAGGCAAGCCAACAGTGTGAGGATTGCCTCTTTTCCACCCAGCACCCTTGCTCTGCCGGGGGTTGTCCATGCGCTGGGATCGGGAACCGAGGTGCTGCCTGCCTCCCGCAGTCTCTCACCTGTTCCTGCACCCTCACCCTCAGGATCATCCATGCGGTGCCTTCACCCAGCCTGCCTCTCACTCAGCATAGGGGGTGGAGGTAGAAATTGGTGCT
>JANHGC010009236.1:246480-263086 GCA_027560395.1 Boaedon fuliginosus
ATTAGTTCCCACCCATTGCTTCTTGTCCTGCCCTCAGGTGCTTTGGAGAACAGGTTGACCCCCTCTTCTTTGTGGCAACCACTTAAATATTGGAGCATTTGTATCAGGTCAACCCCTAGCCTGGCTATTCATTAAACTAGACATACCCAATTCCAGCATTTTAACACTGTCTTCTATGTCTAACTCGTCTTCTCTCCTAGTGCTCAGGGTGGAGTAAAATCAATGAAAAAGTCCAGCTCTATGACAGAGAGATAGGCCTTTGTAAGCGGCCGAGAGTCACCTTGTAAGAGAGATGGGCTGCGTAGAAATTTAATAAAGGACTAAAATAAACAAATAGAAATGTAGATAGCTTTGCTGTGGAGTTATCTCTTCGACTTGAGAAATCAGTCTGGGGAATGAAGAAGTCATTTCATAGCAGCTTCCCTATGGGTCAAACAACATAAATTGAATTAGCCTTTAGATGTGCTGGGCCAAAGGTTTCATTCCTAGTAATAGGGCAGTGACATCAAGATCTGCTTTGTTACCCAGATTAGCTGTGTGCCTATCACCCCGTGAGGAGGAGATTGACTTAATTCGTGTTCACTGGTAATGTAAAGGAAGTCCTCGTATAGCAACCACAAGAGGAACTGGCAATTTGGTCGTTAAGCAAAATGGTTGGTAAGTGAAACCTCCACAATTTTACTATCTTACTTCAGCTTACCTTGTTTTAGAGACTTGTGAAGGTTGCAAATGCAAGGATTGATTGCAAAGTTGCTTTTTCATCACTGCTGTAACTGCGAAGGGTTACTAAACAAGGCAGTCATCAAATGAGGACTACTGTAATTAAGCCCATTCCAAGTTCCTTCCTATTTTTGATAAATGATAACATCAAGGCATGTGTGCTTGGTGACTTCCAATACATGTTATGCTTCGGGGTGGATACCGCCTGCCTCAGAGTTGTGCCAGTTTTCCCTTAGAGTTGTCTGAAGGGAAATGAGTAAAATGTTCCTGTGAGCTCCAGAAGAAGTTAAAGGCAACTTTCTGGCTTGCTGAATGCACAACAGGATGCAGAGTTTTATATCTGTGTGCACGTTGTATAGCAATGGCCCCAAAGCTATGCATTTATTTTACAGGGTAGCATTGGCAATGCTTGGGAAGGCAAGACCTCTTTGCAAATTCTGCTTGAAATATTCTATCCCCACAGCCCTAAACCTCATATTTATCTATGTTCATCATGTAATCAGGGTTTCAAAGGCACTGTGAAGGTTCTTTTGCCAAAAGTTTATAGCCAAAGCTATGAAAGAACATTTTTCATCCAATATTAATCTGCCACTGGTTGGGTGAGGTATGCAGGAGGCAATTAGATGTTTAACATGTGTAGTTAGCTAAAACACAGACATAATCTTTCATGCATGCCTTGATACAATTGGACTGTAGATTTCAGGGCCAAAAGGTGCATTAGGAGATTATTAAGACTAGCCTTACGCAGCCTGCCTGGGAATTACAGGATTCACTGCCCAACCTAACTCACAGCTTAATTGTGCAGGAAAAATTAAGATAGGAGCTAAGCTCACTACGCTGAGCTGGGGGAAAGGTAGCATATAAAAAGAAAATAAAAATTATAATTAGGAATGGAGAAGACATTCCATTTGCTTTTTAATGTGAATCCGTTCAAATCATCCTCTCCCAAATAATGTGTGAAGCAGAACATGATTATTCTTTTTATTATTATAATTATTCCTTTGCATTTTGCAACGATACAAAACTGCATACGTTCTGAAAAATACGTGGATAAATGCATAAGAATTTTAATATTGACTTTTAATTCAAATAGTGGTCATGGTTATGGAGAAGGGATCCAACTTGTAATTCAGAAAATAAAAAAGGTTTAGACACCAAAACTGATACATGTGTAAATCCTAGCAGTAATGAGTGCATGCCTAGTTTTATCTATATGCTACTAATGCCCACATTGACAGGACCTTTAACTGGGCAAAATGATGTAGCATAGAACAACAATTTCTGAACCAATATGCCTCAAATGGGCTTACTTACAGAATGTATCCAAAATCTGGGACCCATTAAATTTGGGGAAGTTGTGGCTACTTCAGTGATACTATCTGCCTCGATGCTGGTGGACTGTTGTTACTGTCATGTAACCTTTATTTTCAAAGTTCTGTGACAATTTCCTAGCCAGTCTAGCAATCCTTTGCTCTCTCTTCTACCCAGCAGTAGCTTCTTATCTTTCAGTAGGGCAGGGAAGGGAAGGGAGATTTCTGATGCTTCCTGCCAAAACCTCCTTTGAACTTGCTCCAATTTGTCATCCTCATTTTTGAATTGTTTGCTGAGAGCTCATGCCAATGATCAGGATAAAGTAGACTGGAACAATGCACATCCGCCTCAAGTTCCCCTTGACCAGGGAAGAGAGGTGGGATATTAATCAAATTAAATAAATAAATCCTGGGATCTTATTATCTTATCCTCTTATGCTCCTGTTGATGCAATCTAGCGCAGGATTTCCCATTTTAGCAATTATAAAGTCAATCAGTCAAGCTTTATTTACAGCCCAAGTGTCAGGATCAGCATGAGGCTAGGATCTTCAATGAAGCTACCAGCCATGAGATTCTTAATCTTGTCTTTATTTGTTGCAGGTACAAAAATAAGAATAAAAGAAGTATGGACTTCGCCGCAGAAGAGACCACATCCTTAGCAATAGTTGAACCACCGAAAGGTAAATCCCAAGTGCTAGCTCCCAAGTGAGCTGCTTCCAAAGTGAGCACATGTGGCTCGCTTGTGCGCTGATTTATATAGTAGGTGCCCTACGCTGCCACTTACTGGTGTTAAGGTAACATTACACGTACATACATTGCCATCTAGTGGCACAACTGGGGGCGCAGATATTTCTGTGACACCAAGACCAAGTCGCAAAGTCTAAAAAACACAGCACCCCATTGTAAGTAATGATATGTAGTACATGCGATGTATGAAAGGGAGAAAACTCATAAAGTTAACTTTTCTTAGAAGGAATCAAACAGCTTCTATAAGCTATAACGAATTTTTTTCCTACTGATTTCAAAACATCTGGGTATTGGTCTTTCAATAAAATGCCCCCTTTTTTTCATCATGAGTAAAGATGATCAGACTAAAGAGCAGAATAGCCAAAATTTTTACTTTTTCCAGAGCTGCTATACCTTTAATTAAGTGTTTCCTGGTGGCAATTCTTACCTATTTCGTTGCTCCTTCTCAATGCTATTGTGAAATCAGTGCAGAGATTGGCTGCTTGAATAAGTTGTTTTAGTTATTCCAGGGTTAATTTCTCTTTTAAAAAGAAGGGCAAGTGGGAGAAGGGAGAGAAACTTTAATTTCTTCTTTCTAATTTATTTCTCTTCCCTACTCTTTTTTTAAAAATAGCAAAAAAGTACTATTATTTCCTCCCTGGCTGAATCATTTTTATTGGTATCATTGGAACACTATCTCAGTCTTGGTAGGTTTGGCCATAAGCAAACATTGTCTACAGACCAGGGTGTCTTACGGCTCGCGCTAACTCATTCAGAACACCATTAATACGCATTACTTCCTCTTTGGAAGCAAGCTTTCATTCATCAGAGTAAAAATTTTGGGTTGGTGTGCCAAGGGACAAATTACATGGAATTAATGTGTACATTTTCCAGCCATCATTTTGGTTTTTTTTTTTTTTTAAAGGAAAAACAGCTGCAGGAGAATGCAGTTTTATGGGTCATTAGGGTGCTGGTGGTGGGAAGGAGCTGCTGCATTTGTTTATATGCTAGTTTTTTATTTGGACTGTCCTTTGGCTCCTTTCCTTCTCTTACAGAAACTGAAGGGGTCTGGAAATTAAAAAAACAAAAACAAAAACAGCTAAGATATATTTTAAGAGTAACCGGAAGTGTAATGTTGTTTTGCTCCTCTAGCACCTTTAACAGACTTAACATTCAGTTTTCATACATTGCGTAAGAATCAGCAAAATAGAATGACAGAGTCCCCAGTAACTGATTTGACTCATGGTTTCACCAAGTCTGCTACTACTACCTAGTAGACTAGTAATGTCAGACAGTGGCATAAGGTATTTGCCTCCTCAGAATGACAGGCAAAGGCCACCCCATTGTGGTGTTTTGGCCTATTCCTTGGAAATAATGAATCTGGGAAGTGATAAGGAAAAGCATTGTGTGATTACAGCAGAAGTATGTGGAAAAACATATCCTTTGAAGGCTACTCTGTTGATGTTAATGGGATCTGAGGTTAGGATCTTTGGACCAGCCACACAACAAAAGCAGGTTCCAGAATAAAATGTTCAATAATAAAAGGGATAGGGAAATAGATGTCTCAGAAGAGACTACATGCTTAAACCCTGACCGGGGAAATGAGGCAGGGTATAAATCTAATAAATTAAATTAAATTAAATTAAATTAAATTAAATTAAATTAAGTTAAGTTTGCAGCAAAAGAAGGTAAGAGAGGAGCACACACGCTCCTTTTATAGGTACAGGTGCCCCCTACAGGTGCCACAGGTGCAGCGTTGACAGGTGCTGCCATCTAGAGGCCTATTGGGGGCAATGTAGGCACAAAATTTTATGTGACATACTCACACCCTTAGTTATTTATTGAGATGGATAGAAATCAGTCCAAGAAACATCTGTGGAGATTCTCAGTCATCCAGGTCATGATTGTCCCAAAAGTGCTTTTTCAGACTGAGAAAGAAATGTCTCCAAGGAAAAACAAAGAAAGTCCAGTTGCCTTTTGAAAAAATAACTTTGGGACAGTCAAACAAACAAGCAAATAAACAAATATAAATAATAATAGAATAAGGGGAAGTGGGATATAAATATATTCTTTTATGTATGCCAAATATTTGGTAGCAAGCAACCATTCTGGGAAGTTTAAAAAAAAATTTAGAACATCAACCCTTCAATGAGTCGGTAATTTAAACATGTATGTTTAAATTAATAAACAATGTGAGATTAAATTAAGTTGGAATATTTTTGGAGTTAACCTTCCCTTTTTCAGATATATATTACTATCCAGAGTGCTATCATGTTGGACAGGGTTCTGCTGTAGAATTATGCAAACCTATAATTTGCAGAAAATGCTGACTAATCAGAAGTAACCAATAATGGTATGTCCTTTGAGAATGTCTACAGCTACCCTCCACTCTTATGCATCAGATTAGAAGTTAACAAAACTCCCTATCAAAACAAGCAATTTCCCCACCACCACCACTCAACTTTTATATCTACCCTGCAGAAAATATAACTTCTGAAAGTCTTCTCTGTAACAGGGCAGTAAGGAAACATCAGCACAGAAAAAAAAGCTATGATAAACCTTTCAAGTAGATGAAACATGGCATTATAATGTTAAATGGGTCACATTAAAGAAGTCTTTCGGAATATGCAGTGTTTCACTATCTAAGGGGCTGCCCCAAAGAAGAGGGGTGGTGGTGTTTCAAGCTATTCTCCAAAGCACCTGAAGGCAGGCAAGAAGCAATGGATGGAAACTAATCAAGGAGAGAACCAACCTACAAGTAAGGGGAAAAAATTTCCTGACAGTAGAAATTAATGAGTAGAACGGCTTGCCTTCAAAAGTTCCGGATACTCCATTACTGGAGGTTTTTAAGAGATTGGATAACTCCTTGTGTGTAAAACAATATTTGAAAGAGCAGACTAGGAGAAAAGATTTTCTTCATATATTATCCTTACCATAGTGGGGAGTTACAGTGCTGTGTTTTGGTAAATCACACACACACACTTGCTTGAACTCCAAAGAGACTTTCTCATATTGAATTGAGCCTGAAAAGCAACAATGACTTAAGTATTTTCTATGCTTTTTTTTTTCCAAGGAGGAAATAAATTTGACGATGACAAAGTGGGAGACAAGTGAACAGAGCCTCCCATGCAGTTTAGCTTTAGTCAATATCTGCCAAATTTTCAAACATGCCTCCATAGAGGAAGCAGAACATGGTGACATATAACTCAAAGGATGCAGAAGAATAGCACTTAACAGAATAACAGAAGTGGAAGGGACCTTGGAGGTCTTCTAGTCCAACCCCCTGCTCAAGCAGGAGACCCTATACCATTCCAGAAAAGTGAGTGTCCAGTTGTATATTCATCCACTTGTGTATTTAATCCAGGTTTCTTATACTGTTCTCAGATTCGTATACACTGATGTGCCCATTCAGCAAACTCTTGATACTTTGCCCTTACAAAAGTTTATAATTGTAGAAATTAAATAATTGTCTAGGCACACAGGAAAACAAAGTATTCCATTAGATAGCCTTAACGGTCAAATTATAACAATTTTTGTTTGGTTTTCCCAACTTAGGGAAGATTGGATGATGATTTCCAAATATTTGTTTTCCAATTATGCTTACAATTACTGTTTCTTATTAAACACTTTAGTTTTCATGTAACTTATGTTCAGTTTTCTTTGCTTTCACTTGCATATGCACCTTTCTCAGAGATAAAGCGACTGCATCGTCAAGACATAAAATTATATTAAAATTAACTACAGGACTAGAGCACTCTGATAGGCGCACAAAAATATAAATATAATATAAAAGTATGAATAAATATAATTATCATTTTCTCCATCAAGAGAAAACAGTTCTGTCAAAGCAGTTTTACAGATGTGCAGATGGGTAAATGACAGCAGCCATTCAACTGGCAGCAAATAATATGAGAGCGAGAGAAAGAGAACAATTAATGTTAGAATTTGGTTAGAAATCTAAGTATCAAAACATTAGGAGACAACATTCAGAAAGCAACAGAAAAATGATGCAAAAAAGTAATAATAATCCTGCAGCAATCAGATTAAACCCATCTGAACCATAAAATTATTACATAAAGTGATAAAACGTTGACCTCGCAGCTGCATGGGAAGATACAGCTTCAGAGTTTGAGCTACTTTTTAAAATGGAAAGCCATGACTTTCCGGAGCAGCCTGCCTTTGGTCATTATATTTGCATTCTAGCAAATGGACACCTGATGGCAGCACATTATAAGATCAACGTGGTTTATATTCCTCTACATCCTTAAAGAGACAGATTTTTGAAGTTTCATCCGACAATTCCAAGTTTAAACAGAAGAATGTCAGCACTTCCAACTCTCCTGAATTTCATCTTAATAACAGGAAGTGATAACTGAAGGGGGGAAAACACTTTTTTCCTACATCCTAGACCTCTTATTTTTGTCTTCATAGGTGTGATTATATACAGTAAACTTAAACCACAACATGTATATTTGAAAACATAACATAAATGTCTTTTGATTTGAATCCTTAGTGGGGCTGAATTGGTAACTTGTGTTTAATTCTTTGCTCAACTATGATGTATATTGTGGTGTTTTTCTCTGCCTCCTGGAGCAAATTGCACAGAAAACGAAGTATTGGTCACAAGCTCCAGCCTGGATCTCCTTTGACTGAAAAATGGGATAAAAGAACAATCTACTGTACATAAATAAAAGATAAATATGATAACAGCCCTTTCAAAAAAAATATGCAAAAAGACCAGAGACCCTCATAATTGAACAATCCATATTAGGGCAGCATTAATTAAAAGCAACTGGGATATGTGGGTAGGCCCATCTTCTTGATGGCTGTATTTAATTTATTATTTAGCTTACTCAACATTTGACTTAAAAGACTTTTCACCTAATATTCCTTTGAAAAAGAGCAAGGTTGAACCCCTCTGGTTCAAACTGAATTGATACATGCCTGAGATTATATTATGTCAGCCAATGAGTATCTGAATTGACTGTGGATGTCAAAGTTGCTATCAGGAAATACAGATATGAGAAGCCAGACATAAAATAGTTGAAATTTCAATTGCTCTAACATCTATTACTCTAGCCCCGAAATCTCCTGGTGCATTTTCCACATTCAAATGTCACCACTTGCAGATGATATTTCCTGCTCTGGTTGGGTAAGGAACCATTTTTCCTCCCCTCAAATTAGGATTCGGGCACATTGTGTACATCACAGAGAGTTTTAGGTTCTCAGCCCTGAAGTGGAGAACAGGAATGAACAGGAATGGCACATCAACAACTTCTCTCTTCCTAATAAAGTTTTTTCCCCTAACACCACAAATTATAGATAGCTTCAATATGTTCTCCATTTCTGCTTTCTAGGGACATTATTCCCAGCTTACACTTCATTTTTTTTCCCCTATGGAATAATGATGGATAAAACTAAAATTTAAGACTGTAGAGCAAGACTCAACTTAAGGAACAAAGTTCCATCATCCATACAATCAGTTAAAGTTCTTGTTTCTTCTTTACATTAAAAACGACAACTTGATAATGAAATTATGGAAGATTTGATGTTTGAAGAGTTTTGGGGGGAGTGGAGGCATAATTTACATCTCTTTGAACTTTTGAAGAAAATTATTGGGAAAAAATGAACTTGATCTGCAGACCAAGCTTGATGATTGTGTGTTCTCTGAATCCCAAGTCAAATAACATATTGCTTTGCACTTCTGTTTATATTAGAATTATTTAATGTCGCCTACCTTAGCTTCTTGCCTTCATCTGCAATTTTAGCCTTTAGAAGATAGCCTTCTTTGATTATCTGTAATAAAGAAGTTGATGCACAATGTTTATTCATTCCACTATACTGTTATTTCTGATGGCATAATGCCTATTCAACTTCCACCTGAATGCATTCAGTGCATGGGAACCATACCATCTGTCTTGACAATTGGTTCCATTGTCAAACTGCTCTTAATGTTAGCATTTTTTCCCCTAAGTGTCAAAACAGATTTTCCTCTAACTTAAATCTATTACTGTATGTCTAGAACAAGGGGGTACAGTTGAAGATCTTCTTCCTTATGCAATATCTTCTCAGGTATTTGAAACTGTTCATCTTTCTTGTATTTCTCTTCATAAAACTTGATTTCTAGTGCTTTTCTTTCCCTTCTCCAATCCTGTTTTAATTTCTCTGAATCTTTCTTAAAGCTGCCAGGACCGGAAACAGTAGATAAGAAGGAATCTGATCACAGCAGATCAAAGTCTAAAAATTGTCTAACGTAAAATTGTAGAATTTATATGTCACTATAGTCAGAGCTTGATTCAGGTCTTATGATTAAGCTCAATGATCTATGCATGTTAGGTGTATATTATGTACACCACATCATCAACATAGAAGAATGCAGATTGGCTGAATGGTACATTGTTGGATAACCTCATAGACTATCTTTAAGGATAAAACATTACTCTTAGCTTAATAGACACTTTAAAATTCAAATATTCAAGCAATGGGCTATAAAAGATTCATTTGTAATATTGTTTGTTTTTATTAACGAGTTTTTAAATGTAAACACAAAAGCATATGAACAGCTGATACTTTGAAACATGTTGGGCAACACATATGCTACATAATGCATATTCTTCATGAGCCCCTGAGAATTTTAAAACCCTTGTTCAAGGTACTAATGTTTATGCCATTCAAACTTCTCGGGGTCATAGTTTTAAAATAAAAACATTGTATCACCCTTGTTTCTATATCTGTACTGTTCCATACTGAGATTATATGACTTTCAATTAAGTTCCCATAAACTAGTTCATATTAAGTAATATAATTAATATAAAGAATATTCTATTCTATATTCTCTCCACCCTGTAGCATCATGTTTGCAATAAACGTGGTCTATTCATCTTTTCCTTTGTTATCTTGTACAGTTACACTGTACATTTCAAGATATTGACAAGGAAATTATTTTCCTCTAGCTAAAATTTTAGTTGGAGAAAGCTTCTATTCATCCAAGCTGAGATTTCTTTGTTATTCCTAGCCTATGTAGTTTAGTCTAAATTTTCCAACCTAGTAAGCTCCAGATATTGGACTAATGTTGCCATCAAACTTAGTAAGGATGGGCCTTGGTCAAGATGGAAAATACAACATGGGAATCTTGGAACGCACAAAATTGGGGAGGTCACTATATTGATGCAAATTTAATAGTGGCAAAAAGTAGACATTAGGATTGCTACTTGCCTTCATTACATCTTTCCCCTTGGTCTTAGGGCATATGAGCAGAGTTCAGAAATTAAGATTAGTACATCTGAACCTGACCACATTAGACGTATGTCTGCTGTGCTGGGAACCATCTGTTAAAATAGTTTCGTCGCAGTCCCTCCAAGATAATTCAAGTTATCTTTTCAGCCATTTCACAGATGGATGACATGAGATTACTGAACATGAAATGGCCTTACAGCACTTGCTATCTCTTCTGCCTCAATAAATATCCATCATTTGTTTGTGTGTTTTTTCAGTGCTGCCCTTTCTGCACCTTTCCAGTGAAGAAAAAGTTGAGGAAGAGATGGAGAGAAATTAATAAAGATTAGCTAGCATGTGTTTATTTCTTTAGAGGTACTGAGGTATATCCATTTGAATCTACTGTGCATATGTTTCAATAGTGGTAAAAGAAATTATAAAATGCACATGAAAATGACTTTAGAAATAATAGAGATACTGTACGTTGATTTATTTCAGGAATTTTATCTAGAACTCATAGATAGTTAATTAAGCTGGGGGATAATTATTTCTTCCTGGAATAAAGAAATACTCCCGTTGACAATGATTTCCTTCACAAATTAATGCAATGATGATAGATATTTAGTCAGGATCTCATTTCACTTTACAAGTAATGGGACATCTAGATGGGAGATGGGAAGCTATTTTATACTCCATCTTTTTATTCCGACTTCCTTGTATTAATGGGGAAGTTGGCAGTGAGGGTAAGACTGGGTGATGGGTACCCTGATGATATAGGGTTACTAATTCCATGGAAACTGAACTTCATTCATCTAAAAATAATTGCAGATTCAATACAAAGTAACGATGTACATATGTAGATTAATTTTCCATAGCACACCAGAAAAAAGAATTAGTGGGTGGACAATTTATGGACTGAAATACAAACTTGAAATAAGAATATTTTTTCTTTTAAAAAAAGTAATACACTAGAACCTCTGGTCACAAACGCCTGTCACCATGACCAAATCGGGTTCTGACCAAAAAAAAATCACAATTTTTTTTCATTGCCGATTTCCCCTTCCACACCATTTTTTTTATAAGCGCTAATTTTCCAAAATTAGGTTCAGGTCCCGATCAAATCGGGTTGTGACCAAAGTTATGGAACAAATTATGGTTGCGACCAGGAGTTCTACTGTACTGCTGAACATTACAATTAAAAGATAAAAACTAATACACATTAAAAAAAAAGAAAAAAAAAGAAAAATGCAGAAAAGACAAAAGAAAGCAAAGAGATAAAAGATAATATTAAATATATGAAAAAAATACTTCCCCTTCATCACAAGTATAAACAATTTTAGTACCAGTAAGTTATTTTATCTTAAAATATAATGAATGATCTCTTCTCATATCTCATCTCTTATATGTAAACAAAATTCTAAACCCTTCTTCAGTCTATTAAGGCCTAAATGCACGCACACACACACGCACACACACATACATATCTTAAATAAACCAACTCATATTTCTTTCTTATACTTTAATAATCTTGATCTTTCATCCTTTCAAATCCCTTCTCGCAAGATCCTTCAAAACATTAAAAAATCTCTTTTGTAAATCCAAGATAGAAAAATTATCCCAATCATTATTTTGGATTGTTATTTGTATATCCCTTTTCATTATTAACGTCAATCAGTTTCATTAGTATATCCAATGTAGCATCTTTTTTCCATATCATTCTTCTAGTCTGTCATTTTTAAGTCTACTCTCAGATCAGGTTCAGTCTTGTCTAGTAAAACATTTTCCTTTTCATCTTTTTGTACCGAGTCTATCTATAATGGAAGACACTCTTATAATTATTCATTGTTCACAAATATCTTCATACAGCCAATGTTGAAGTAGTTTCTTCCATTCTATTTAAAGATAAAAGTAAAAGTTTGCTTTTTCAAGTTGTGTCCAGCTCTAGGGAACAGTATTCATCTCTGTTTCTTAGCTTAGGGAGCCAGCATTATTCAAAGAGACATCCATGGTCATGTGGCCAGCATGACTATACACTGAGATGCATCGAACGGCATTACTTTCCCACCAAGGTGATACCTATTTATCTACTCTCATTTGCATGCTACTGGGGCAAGTAATGGGACCTCAGCCCACCCTGTCACTCGATGCTCAGGTCTCAAACCTGGGCTATCAGATTTCCAGCTAACAAGCTTAGGTTAGCTCTTTAACCGCTGAACCATCACAGCCACCCATTCTGTTTAGTAAGTCAAATTTAAGTGTTCTTCTCCTTTAATTATAATTTTTAATTCCTTTTGGTTCTAAGTGTTCAGTCTCCAAAACATCATCCTATCATTTTTTAAAGACTTCAAAATTACAGCATTTTCCCACTATAAGGATTGTTATAATTAATTTCAAAATCTATTCTCAAATCCATCCAGATCTTTATCCATTTGTAACTTTCCAAAATTAACATTCTAATCACCCTTTTGAGGGTTTTTTTAAAGTCCTTAAACTTGAATTTAAAACTTTTGCTAAGAATTGAAGGAAGCTCTCTTGTTGCTATCAAAGTCCAACAGTTCCTAATAATGAAAAGCAGTTAACAAGCCATTTCCAAAAGTTATTAGAAAAGGAACACAGTGTCCTTTCACAGGTGTTGTCCACAGTTTAAGCAAAATGGCTCTCTAAACCCAACAGAGAACACTGTATTGCCATCTCTTCATGAGAAGCAATGGACTGGAGCATTTGTGGGTGATCCCACATCCTCTCCTTGTCTGGAGAGAGATTGCAAGAAGTCAGTCCACTCATCAGCTCTTTGTTTTAGTCCAATTTTGGCTCAGTTCTCAGCAGCCTCTCTTCAATTCTCAACTTTTCCTCCCAGAAATCAAACTAAGGACAAATTTCCTGATGGTTGGAACAATATAACAAAGGAACAGTCCAAGGATGGGTTTCTCCCGGTTCGCTGGTTACCCGCTTTGTGGACTCGCTTCCGAGTTAGCTGTCAAAAGCGCGCTGCGCGCGATCGACAGAGAAATCTCTGTGGTATTCTGAAAATACTGTGATCCAACAGCTGTGCAGTGGCCATCTGCGGGTAACCAGTGAACCGGGAGAAACCCATCCCTGATTGAGAGTTAAAGTTACATAGTTCATATTACAAGCTCTAGTATTCTTGTATCCCTATTCTAGATACATTGCCTCAAAATGAAGATGTATATACCTTTTTTCAGGAAGAAAGCTCAGTAAATAGCTCAGCAAACAATAATATAAATGTATACTTTTTTAAAAAGTTAACTTTTGGTTATCTGATCTCAAACTTCTTTAGTTAATTTAATTTTATAGAATAGTATGTTACATTACATAAGAAATATTTGCTAAACTAATGATTCACTTAGGATACTTTTTACTTTTTCATCAGAATAAAATGAAATTAAACATTCCATTCATTCTTAGAGAAACACACTCTTGTAATTTCATGGAATTTTCTGCCTATCTCCTTTTGTTTGGCAGCCTTGAAGCTTCTAAATAATATGGCCTCTCTGGGGAGTTTCATTGGAACACTGACATTGTTTTTGTTTTAATTTGCCATCACCTGGTATTAGTTTAAATAATGTCAAATAATATGTATTTTACAGATTTCAATGGGGCAGATGTTGCAAGATTTTGGGAAATTTCTTGGTATGTTCCTTTTGGTATTATTCTCATTCACGATTGGGTTGACTCAACTTTATGATAAAGGATTTAGTCCCCAGGAAGAGAAGGACTGTGCTGGAATTTTTTGTGAGCAGCAAAGCAATGACACATTCTACTCGTAAGTTTCAGTGCTCTCTGATTGTGCATATTGCTGGTGCTTTGCTTGTACCTTGTGTGGTAATTACTAGAAGCTGTCTTAATTGTGTTGTTATCTTAGATAATAAAATTGTTAATTCCCTTACTTTAAATTTTTAGTTGATTCCATAGTATATATAAATGGCATTTACTACAGTCCTGTTTAAGCAAATGCTTTTACTTAATTATATAAAATACCATATAGAGCAATCATAATGCTACATTTTATATTTGATGTCAAAATACATTCAATGAGTTGAAAATTTTAACTTAAAAATTGCAACAGCTGTCTTTTCTCTTACTCACAATTGGAAAAATACCAAACCTCTACCACCTCCTCTTTCAGTTCTATTGTGCAATACCATCGCTCTTTCATTTAAAGATTAGTCAGTCAACCTTGAAACAAATATGATTAGCTGTTTCTTAAATACTGACTGCCCATGCCAGTTTAAACATTATGTGTTTACCCATAATTAGCTCCCATCTTATTTTTGTGTTAATCTCAGAACTTTCAAAATTTTGCATGGATTTATATTAATGTATTTGTATTTATTTTTGCATTTTGACATTTATTTTTTACTATATATTTACAAATGTTTACATATATTGTGAGATAAATTGCAGATTAAAATCCAATTCACATATTAGACCAGGAAGTGGCAATGAAGTTATTTCAGAGCCACATATATAAAGTTCATTTTTATCCTGAATCAAAACAAATTATAGAGTATTTTCATACTAAGTTTCACCCTGCTATATACGTATCATGTGCTTCCTCTCACTGTGCTCCTATACAATTTTGGAACTAAACATTCAAGTGAATTAGAATAGCATTCTTATTTTAATCTGGATTTTAAACATCATGATCAATACAGCAAATGTATTCTTTCCTTATCCTTACGTGTTTTCAAAGGTTATCTAATCAAAGCTTTTTTTTTCTATCCTTAGGTTTATTGGCACCTGCTTTGCTCTGTTTTGGTATATATTCTCCCTTGCACATGTAGCTATATTTGTCACCAGATTTAATTATGGTGAAGAATTGCAGTCTTTTGTGGGTGCTGTTATTGTTGGCACATATAATGTAGTAGTTGTGATTGTCCTTACCAAGCTTTTAGTGGCAATGCTTCATAAAAGTTTTCAGCTAATAGCAGTAAGTATTTTTAGAGTTTATTGCCTTTATAACAAATTTTGAAATCTGAATAATAATGCCTTCTCGATTTGGATGTGGAATTTTCTATTTTTGGTGAATAAGTTACAATGCTTGGAAAACACTGATGGGACTCATCTGTCTTCATTAGTAATTCATAAACTAAATCTTGCCTGTATGGGAGGAGGAGAAAAAAAAAAGTCAAGATCTTGACTCTAATGTAATTCAACCCCTTTTATTTTTGTGTGGCCCACATTAAAAGCAACATGACATAGAGGTAGCACACAATATCTTGATACAAAGCTGTGTTTAATCATAATTTAGCAAAATTTCTGACATCTTTATATATTTTAAATAATTTAGAATCATGAAGATAAGGAATGGAAGTTTGCTCGTGCGAAGCTGTGGCTTAGCTATTTTGATGATAAATGCACACAACCTCCACCTTTCAATATTATTCCTGCTCCCAAAACAATCTGCTACATATTTAACAGTCTCAGTAAATGGATTTCTTCTCACACGTCATCAGGCAAAGTTAAGCGGCAGAACAGTTTAAAGGTAAGGAATTGTTTATATAATCATGTACATTTATTTTTTATTGTTCCTTCATTACTTTGGAAGATTTAAATAGCTTGTAACTGAACATAACTCTAGGCAATGTACATTAAATGACCTCTCTCATTTAAAGTCATGCAAATATGAATCGTGCATCAACAAAAAGAAAAACCTATAAACACATCCAACAAAACATAGCCAGGCTCATTAATTGCACATTCCATCTCACAGAATATATGGGTTCATATAATGTCTTAGCACTAAGGATTTTCCATGTGCATTTCCTAGGGAAAATCCACTTATTTAATCTTTTCTAAAGACTAACCAGGTCAGAACCATTCAAATTTCAAGGGCACGAGGAGAGAGATATTTCTAAAGAATAGGCAAAACATTGCAATAGAAAAGGCATGTCTCTCAAGTCATTACTTTAAGGAGGAGACCTGGAGCCTGCCTGTCCTGTAAAGTGGGTGGATAGGCAGAATTAACTGGTGAAAGGCAATTAATCCAGTGTTGTACTATATAGGGCTTTGCAGGTGAAGGCAACTTCTTGAATTATACACATATCCTTCGGGAGGAAGTGCAGCTTGTGAAATAGTGGTGTCAGATAAGGATACTGTTTTCTCTTAGCAAATAAAGTATACTTCTATGTATTACACCAAAATCTCCAAAATATTTAATCTAGTTTATCTACATGGGATTTGGGCAGCCTTTCAGTTATCGAGTCTGCATTCATCACTATGAATGTAATGCTAAACTGCATTAAACTTCTATCTCAAAACAGAGATATTTTTATTTTTAGGGCAAGTATATTTTTAACAAGTACTGGAAAATATCAGTTCTAGCCAGATTACTAATCAGTTGTTACCCTAGATTGTAAAGTAGCTTAGTTTTTGATTATACATAGTATAATTAAGTAGATGCATACGTGACACATAGATAATGTCTGATTCTTATATGTGTCAGTTATGTCTGAACAACAAAGACTATATATAACAATTTATATCTTTGCAGTTTATTATTAAGAATGTAAGTATTTAGGGGATTTACCCATGTAGATTATTATTATTATTATTTATTCGATTTATATCCCGCCTCTCTTCACCCATTTGGGGAACTCGAGGCGGCAGAACAA
>JANHGC010009237.1:0-11389 GCA_027560395.1 Boaedon fuliginosus
ATGCATTTCCCCCCCTTTGCATTCAAAACAGCTATTACAGACAAAGGGAGATTTAGTCTCAATTCCATAATGTAGAGGTTAAAAACATGTAGAGTTCCCAGCTGCTTTGGGACTTGACTCTTGTATAGGAGCAGAGCATAAATGAACTGAAAATTTCTCCAGATGTGCCTAAAAACTCTGTGCAGCAATCTATCAATCTTTGTTACTACCTCTGACACAGCCCTAGAGGAGGACTTAACATTAGTAATAATTTACAAAATTGATATACCACCCAATTGTCAATGATCCTGGGTGACTCAACAAGAAAAAAAAGTACAATTAAATCACAGGTAAAAGATTAAGATAAAACATGACAAACGAGGGGGTTCACAGTCTCTGTCATCAAAGACCTGGGTGAAGAGCCAGATGTTTTTGGCTCTTCTGAACAACAGCCATCCAGATATTGGAAGGTACTTAGTTCTAGTTGGCAGATGCTGCTAAATAGAAGGTAAAGAAGGTGTTGCCTCCTGCAGCACTCTGCCAGCAAAAATGGGCCACGAGGGCACCCCACGTGGTCCGTTTCCCGCCTCCACGGCCTCCTGCAGCATTCTGCCAGCCAAAATGGGCCACGGGGCACCGCACAGACCATTTTTGGCCTTCACAGCATCCAGCACTCTGCTGACCAAAAACAGTGAGCATCTGAAAATGACCAACAGGTATATTTTAACATGGCTAATGTGTATATTTTAGCTAAACAAATAGTTTCTGTAGTTAACCACTACAAGTTTTTTTATGATGAAAGCAGCTGAAATGCTCCAGTGTTCTTTTCTGTTTACATATTTTATTTCCTCTTGCAGAGAACTCAAAGGGAAAATACATTTCCCCATTCCATGACATCCCTCTGTTTGCTGATCCAAATGAGGTAATTAAATATGAAAGATATCCTTTTTGTTGAAGTACTGACTGTTCAGCACAAAAAAAACCCCAGGTGTAAATTCATCTCTGCCCTTCTAGTTTTTAGTTTCTACAATCATATAATCTTTAATTACAATTAAAGATCTGGTATCATCCACTTCTTAGGCTATTATATGGTAAGAATTGGGTTCTAAAATATATTTTCACATTTGAAAACATTAGAAATCAATGTTTTCCCATGTCAGGCTTTTTTTTAGCATTACAGCAAATTGATTTTCTTTTCTTTTGCTTATGTCGCCCAATGAACATTTGTTTTGAAAAGCTAAATTTTGCTATGCTGTAGTCAAAATAATGGAGAAAAGGCAATATACTTAACAAAATCAGTAGTCTTCTGCTAAAATATGTACTTCTCAATCTTTTCAGAACTACCGATTAAGGCAATGTGCCTTGCCAGAATTTATCATCTGGCATAATTTCTCAACTCATTCCAAGTTTAGTTTCCCATTTTGCCTGAGAACCCAATCAGCTTTAAATAAATTTTGTAGCCCCATATAAGTTGATAGTGATGACCACAGTTTGAGAAATCTTGCTTTCTGAAAATATACTGTTTTGGTAACAGGACTGCAAATTTGATGTAAGCAAACCTTTCTTTGTTTTAGCTTAACTGTGTTGTAGAATTGCAGCTGTTGGGAATTATAGACCATATGGGTAATTCATAGCCTCATGTCATGTGTAAGTCTAGTCTTTGTTGAATATTCTATGATTAGAATAAATTATGATTTGTGTGACTTGTAAAAAGGATAGCAGATTTAATATTTTAGAGTTTGAATTTGGTAATTTTTGAAAACTATTTCATTTAGTATCATATTTAGACCTGCATATTTATGAACGAGCACGGCTTCTATATTGATTTCTTGCACAGGATGAGGAGGTTCCTGAGAAACGATCAAAGAAGAATGGAAATGAGGTGTGATTGCAGAGCATTTTTTAAAGATTATTTACAATGTGATTTGTGAGTAAGAAATTTAGATAATGATGATGATTTTTTATCAAAGCTGAGCTTCTATATTCTATAGCTTATTCCATTTCATGCATTAAAATATGTAAATCTGAGTCTTCTATCTTTAATATGGAGTTATGATGGAGTTATGATTATAAAAAGTTATATGGATTATGGGTTTAGATTTTATGATTTTATTTTCCAATTATTAAGAATTGTGCATCACCTTGTATCAATTGAAGTAACTGGTAAATAAGACATTATAATCATTTCTTAAATTCTGTAACCTCTTCAGTGGTGCCTATTGTTTGGAAGAATAATGGGGAGTTCTCTAGTTTTATAGAAGAGATCTTGTGGGCATTTTGTGTGTTGTAGAAATTAAGAACCTTCTCTGCCCATTCTTTGGTTCTTTTTTGGAGGGATAGAATTCTAACACTATTCATCCTGTCATCAATCCATTGGAACCCAAAGATCCAATTTTGCCAGGGTAATCTGTAGTGAGATTGTGCTTAATCCACATCAAGTACTTGTGCGTTTATCATACCTGATATGATCTGATGCCCCGCTTTTGTTCTCAGTATTTGTTTTCATAAAAAGATTAGTAGCTGAATTGTTCAGAAAAATAAAGTCCATGAAACCAGGTATTGTTGTCTCTTACTGATCCCCGGACAATATATAATGCAATGGAATATTTAATATATCAACTTCATGGAACGAAGAACCACTTAGGGACAGCTAAGTTTCTTTCTTTGGCTGTTGTATCCCTCTACCTTAAAAACTTAAGGTACTCAGTTTGTACCAATGTGACTCAGAAAGAGAGAGAATCATTTGTCTTCTCTAGATCTGAAGAAGAAAACAGCTTTCGGTGGTTAGTACGTTTTATATGTTAACCTGTTTTGTTTTGTTTTGTTTTTTAAATTCTTTCCCCCCCACTAGATTGTATTTAATATGATTGTAGAAGTGCCTCGCTGGACAAATGCTAAAATGGAGGTAATTTAAAATTTTTACTTTAGAAGATTGTAAAGCAGCTTCCAAATGAAATAAAAGTTGCAACAAAGCATTGTATGAGCAGCGATACAATCGTAGTGTCTTTCAAATATCAGATGTTTGCCTTTTTTAAACTGGTGCCCTCTAAATGTCTTAACAGATATTCTTTTAAACTATGATGTTTGGACTTGGAAAGCACCTACACAAGTTGAATGAATGATATTCTTTACATTTGTATCCAATGCTTGAATGGCATGTTTTATAGATTTGATTATTGTATATTTGAAAGAGAAATCTTTATGCGATTGTTTCTTCCTAGACATAGGAAGGTATCACAGCTGGGGAATCTCTTTGAAGTGTTTGATGCTACTCTTCTTTATATTGGACATATAAATGGAAGATAGCTTTTGAATTCCCCTCTTGTCGGTTATGAGTAGTTTCTTCACATATGCTGTTCAGTGGGACTCGAGAAACTGTATGGTACTGTTATTCCTGTGCACAAAATTTTAAAAAAAGTATTGTTCTGGAGCATGGAACAACAAATCCGACACAAAATATTTTGTCAGGTTACTTTGAGTAGCTCATGTTTCAGTGGAACAAAACTGAAAATATTTCCAATGTTTCTCCAAAGAGAACAATGGAAATTCAAAATAAACTATGTGCTTTCTAATCAAATGGCTGCAAATATAATGAAGTGTAACCTATGCTGAGTGCTACTTACCTCCAACCTATGGAAAATTACTTAAAAAAACCCCCTTAATATTAATGATACAGTTTCCTCTCAATTTCTCGTTTAGAGTTCCCATCCAGTTTCACACTGTCTCAATATTCCTCTGAACTCAGGGATTAACGATCTGTTATTATTCAATGTTTACCATGATCAGTAAGTCTTCTTCCAAATCTCAATCACTCTCTTTAGCATTCTACTTTAATATTCTAGGAACTAGAATAATGAGAAATTCCCATCTGCAGATCCATGTTTTTTTATGTTACAAACATAGTTTAAGTATTCCATTTTAATCTTCTGCTTTTAGAAATCTACTAAATTATAAATTGAAATATAAAGTCTGAATGGTGTTGAATTTTTTCAAACTGGGACTAAATAGTTGAGCCATTTATTCATAATCTCTCCCAATTTTTCTTCATCCGGCTTTATGCTACTTTCAGATTGCCACCAAGGAGCCACTGAATCCTATTAAGCAAGATATAAAGAAAGGCAAGCTGCGATACATAGCAAACATTTTCCCCTACAGAGGCTACATCTGGAACTATGGAGCCCTCCCACAGGTAATGTTTTGGGATTTGTTCATTTAGGAAATAGATAAATTGGGAATGTTCTGCAACACCTCATTCAAAATAGAATTGAGTTCAAAGTGGAACATATACCTCAGTATGCTGCTTTCTCATTATCAGAATGGGAAAAGAAAAATTTGGGTATAAACTGGATTTAGTCCAAAGTATTTTTTGCAAGATGCATTTGTAGTAAAGGCCTCTTTTTCGGCACGTAAAATATAATGTAAAAAAGGAAATGATATCTTCTTTAGCTTTCTTGAGCTTGACTCCTAATTTTATTATTAGAATGACATAATAATTTGAGATTTAATTTGTATTTACATCTCAAAGTTGATAGATTCTCTGTGTTGGCCCATTTTCAGATTTATGCAGGAGACTGCAATTCTTGGAATTCCCAAATAGTGCAGAATTCTGGGAATTGTAATCCTGATGTATCCAGAGGATGCCAAAATTTGAGAAGACTATTCCAACTTCCAACTATACCTGGAACATAGAATCTTTGGCCCTCTGGATGCTTTTGAAATACAGCTTATAATAGCATAGAATTGTGGGGATCCATAGAGGACATCAAGTCCAATCTTCTGGTCAGTGTAGGAAACCAGATTAAAACGTTCCTGATAAATGGGTGTCTTGTCTCTGCTTGATAGATTCAAGAGAATGGAGCTCCGTATCTCATTTGATAACCATTTTACTGTTAGGAAATTTTGCTAATATTTAACTGGAATCTGCCTTCCTATAACTTAAATCTGTTATCCATTTTTGTACACTTTGGCCTCAATTCTCTGGGTCAATTCATTCAAGTATTTGAAGAGCACTATTCAGATATTCATTTCAGATATTCATTCAAGTATTTGAAGAGCACTATTGTCTTTTCTCAAATATAGACATACCTAGTTCTATTAGACTCTTATCACAAGACTCAATGACAGCTTCCCTAGTCATTCTTATTGCTATTTTCTGAATTTGTTTCAGTTTTTCTGATTTTCTAAAAAAATGTTATGCTCAGTACTAACACATTACTTGAAGTAGTGTTGGACCAATTTGAAATAAAGTGGAACTAGTCCTTTCTGAAAAGTGAAATCTGTACAGTATTCTATTGTAGTTTTTGCAGCTGTACTGTATGTTACATTGCTGTTAGGTTCAATTACTCTTCCACTGTTTTCTTCTTACATTTTTGCGAAGCCAGATATTTTCATCCAGTCCCATGTACATTGGCTTTTTTCTTTATAAGTGAAATAGGTTGTATTTGTCTGTGTTAAGTTTTGTTCTCTTACTTAAAACTCATTATTCTAATCTATTAAGTTTAGTTTGAATTTGATTTTGTGCTTATAGGATACCTATTGCATTGTGAATCTTCTGGAAATTTCATAAACATTTCCTCTATTTCTTCAGCTAAATCGTTAATAAAAATGTATTTAGATCCCAGAATACCATGCTCAACATTTCTTTCCAATTCAATGAGTGATTCAAATACGATTTTGAAGTCACTCTATTCAGCCCATACTTAACTAGCTCCTACTCAGAATACAATGAGTTATTTTGTCTCATGCTTAGTTGAAGTGAAAACATATTAGGTCTCCAGAATTCCACCAACTATTAAGAGGATTACCTGATCAAAAGTGACATGAAATTTGTTTGAAAGTTTAATTCTTGACAAATCTAAAAATTGACTTCGGAAACCATTTGGTAACCATTTTGGTTAACAGATCAATAATTTACAACCTGTTCTTACTTTTCCAAATATTGATGTCAGAATGATGCTCTAAATCAGCTTCTAAAGAGAGGAAAACATTTTTCTTTCCCCAGTAATCTGCTGTAGATTAATAGAGATTTGCTCAGATCTTTGGGCTGTGAAAATGTGTACTTATTCAGTCACGGTTGGCACTCCCTGACTCTATTTCTGTCACACTCAAGCTGAAATTCTCTTCTTTAAACCAGCTTTGAACAAATGTCTTCTGGAACACCATTTTTTTAAAAAAGATGACTGAGGTAAAATAACAAATGAATAGTTCTGCGTTGTTATATTTTTATTGCTCTTTAAAGCAATAATTTGACCATTGTTCAGTTATGCCAGGATGGTAATTTAGAAACATTTGGAGGGCCACAGGGTTTTCACCATTGCATAAAATTATTATAATAGTGTATCATTTTCAAAGAAACATAGTTACTCATATAGGACACATTAAAAAAAGTGACCTCCCTTCTCAGAATGTCAATAATGTGTACAAATGAATAATAACCAGCTATAAATGGTACAGTTTATTTCCTTGTTCTCCCCCCCTGCAGACTTGGGAAGATCCAAGGCATACAGATGATAATACAGGATGCTGTGGTGACAACGATCCCATTGACGTTTGTGAAATTGGTGCCCAGGTCTGTTTGAATTATCACCGAAGCATACTTTAGTTGTTTCAACCATTTGATTCCTAACATAGTGATGAAACTTGTCTAGGAAAGTTGCTGGTAATCTAGTTCCACATCTGGACACAAGTCTACAGACAGTTAGTTCTTTGTTACTTAACAAAACCTTACAGGAGAAGTCTTTGAAACAACATGGCTAGGTTAGAATATTACAGCTAGAATAAAACCTCAAACTGATTGATTGCTCACCTGATTGTGCAAAAAGTAAACAGCTTCTATGTATTTCTTAGGGTTGAAATGTCTGGCCATTTGGTAGCTTGAAGCAGTTGAGATATCTTTATAAAATGACCTTCTCTAGCCTCAGAGCTTCAGACTTTATTCCTATGACTCAGCTAAAATATAAAATCTTGGTACAGCGTTACTGTAGAAAAATGCCGCCTGTAATGGAAACACGCAGTATAGCCTTGATACTAGAGTGATCTCTCATTCAACATGTTAACCAACTATGTTTTCCTCCAGAATTTTCTTCCTCTCTCTTTTTGTACCCCATCCTATTTCAACCTATTTTCAGTTCTGTTCCAGCTGATTTTCCACCTTAAATAGCATCTTGGAAACAAACAAATTGTGCAGCATCTTCTATGTTTTAAGGTTCGGACACTTGGTGAAGTTGTTAAGGTGAAGGCCCTTGGAATTATCGGTCTTATTGATGAAGGAGAAACTGACTGGAAGGTCATAGCTATCAGTGTGGATGACCCACATGCTCAGAAAATCCATGGTACTTAATAATAATGAATAATAATAATCCATTTTGTCTGGTTTACAAACCCAAACTCTCTGGTTTCTTCTCTTAGGGCTTTGGGATATGGCTTTCTGTATGCTAAAGATTGCTAACCAAGTGACTTCAACCTCCCGCCACCACTTTTAACTGCATGATCCTTTGGGGTGATTTTTTTCTGTTTCTTTCTCTGACCTTTTAACCACTGGGTGCTCCCAGGTTCTCTCTTGTCTGATGGTTTCCTAGGCAGTGTCTCTTCTCTCTTACCCTAAAGTCATTCCTATATTCCATTACAGTGGGGCCCATGGTCATCCTTTCCACATGGTGTCTACCATATCTGCAGCTCCATTTGATATTTTACATTAAAAAAAAATACATCTCAGTTTGAAAAATCAACTTTTAGTGACCATATTCTCCTATAGGGAAGAGACACCCTTTGGAAGAGTTGAGAGCTGCACATGGCCTTTAGGTTTAAGTAAATGATTATAGGATAAGGAAGTGGGTATGATGACAATCTCTAATTTTAACCTGAAATAATGATAACCTCTGACCTTAATGATTTAATTCCCATCATATATGCGTTTGGTTTGAAGGAAATTTTTGCAGAGGTTCTTGGGAGCTTGAAAATAACCAAAGCTTTTAATCTGTGTATACCGATGTGGGTTTTCGGAGTGATTTCTTGAATTATATAGAATGCATAGGGCAGATTAGTATTCATTCCTTTGGTTGGAGAGATGCTTTAGTGTTCTAAAACTATCATTAATTGGTTTAACATAATAAAGTATACCTAAACTCAGTGTGTTTGATGAACTATTGTGATTTATTGCTTAATACACTTTGTTTATGTAACACACCATGGTTAGCACAGACCATTCCACAGATTATGGCCGAACAAAAGGTTGTTGTATTCTGTGTTTCAGTACAGATGATTTTTAAATGTCTTAGCTGCTCTGGAGCTTCTTAAATCCCTCGCCATGGAGACAAAAATAAGTGGCTGTGTCTCCAATCACAATTTTAGAACACTGAGTTTTTCAAGAAAACATTTGCATTACAAGGTGCTTAATCGGTAGGCAGGTTATCGAATTTTCCAGTCTGCTTCACCCAATCTATCTTCAGTTTGTATAAGAGTCTGTTTTTGATTGTTTTTATAATCCAGTGTAAGCTAAATGCATTCAACAATTACCAAATTATATTCAACATTTTTGTATGGTATTTCTGTATGTAACGCTCTGTGTAAGCAGAGGATTAAATCTGTAACCCAAGCACTTGGGTTTTAATGAGCTAATACATTGAAATATTTATGACAGATTTATTGCCGTATTAGAATCTTGTACATGTACTGTATATTTAGAATGGTGGATTTGGAAGAACCTGTTATTTAACTTTTTTTAATGCATTTTTGATCTCTTGCAGATATTGATGATGTCAGGAAGTTTTTCCCAGGTTACCTTGAAGCTACTGTTGACTGGTGCAGACTATATAAAGTTCCAGATGGGAAGCCAGAAAATAAGTTTGCTTTTAATGCCACATTTAAAGACAAGGTGAAAAATTGCTTACTTTATAAGCTTACTTTATGAAAACTGTATTCTCTGAATTAATGCTCTGTAAAATCCTACAGAATCCCAATTGCGAATATGTAAGGAAGCCAATACTGCAAAACCTTTCATACTAAAATATTTTCCTTCACTTCAAAATGTCATGAAGGTACAAACAAAGCTGTTCTTTTGTCAAAATATCTCACATATTTTCTTCATCTAGATTTTTTTGAAGCTGTGGTAGCCCTATCAAATATGAACTTAGACTTTTGAAAAGGATCTTTATTACAACAGAGATGGGCAACTTGTAATCTGAATGTAGTCCTTGTAGCATTCTAGGTCTCACTAGGGGATATTCAAGTGACAAAATGATCCAATTTCAGCAGTGCTATTTGTTACTAACCCCTCCTCCCATAATATTGGAATACAAGACCATCAGAAGTTAAAATCTTCCATTCTCTTCTTAAAAGACTCCAAAAATATTTTTTTAAAGGCCAAAACCAACCCATATAGAAACATCTTCAGATATTGGCTGGTTGGGAGATAAGAGTTTTAGCTTCTGCATTAAAAAGAATATTCTGGAAATAATGAGGAAGAACATAGCTCCCCCAGTTGCAGTAATTTTCTAAGACTGCCTAAGGAAAATCTGATGATGTCCAATTTACAGTGCAATTTCGACACATATGAGTTTGGAGGTAGGAAGAACTCTGGTCTTCAGGTAATTCCTGGAAACCAGGGTTTTCCCTACCCACAGTTGGTAAGATATCTTTGACTTTTCTTGAAAGTTTGTCCTTTATGATTACCTGTGTTCTTGACTGTGGTGGCGTAGTGGTTAGAATGCTATATTGCAGCCTAATTCTTCCCATAGCCAGGAGTTCAATCTTGACCAGCTCAAGGTTGTCTCAGCCTTCCATCCTTCCAAGGTTGGTAAAATGGGACCCAAATTGTTGGGGACAATATGCTGCCATTTATAAACCACACAGAGTAGGCTGTAAAGCACTATAGAGTGGTGTACAAGTCTAAATGCTATTGCTATTTCCAACTATCTCTTATCCTGAATACTTTTGGGGGAAAAACCCTTCTAGCTCCAGTCATGATCTGGCTCTTCTGTGACCTTATTTAGATGTTTTCCAAGATTTCCAAGATATCAGCCAAAGAGCTGATATTTTTAACTTCAGCATATGCTGAGCAGCTTTGCCTTAAACACAGCCAAAACAAGAACATAATTTATTAGTTTTTGTTTCAGCAATTTTTTTTTCCAAAAGCAGTTTTTCAAGTCTGGAAAAGCTAAGCAGAGTTACTTTTCCCCAGATAATGTGTGGCTTCCACTGATTTACATAAACCATCTAAATATGTTCTCTTATTATGGAATGCACACTGTATTTATTGATTTTCTCTCCCCCACCCCCGTTTCTATCTCATGATGGTGGGAAATGCCATATCTGAACGCTTTTAAGTTTGAAGGTCAAGTAGGTGTTAACATAAAAAAAACCCCAGGAATGCTTAAACAAAATTTCATGTTTCAGATGTAATCTTTATCTTGAGTGTTCCTAAAGTTCTCTTTTTTACATTTTTGGCAATTATAATATCTAGCCAACGTTTTCTTCTGTCTCTTCTCCTCCTCTCAATGTTGTTTTAAATAGGCATTTGCTTTGGAAATAATCAAGTCCACCCACGAATGCTGGAAAGCTTTGGTTCACAAAAAGGCTGATGGAGGAACCATAAAATGGTATGCATCTATTGTTCTTTGGTCAAAATCCAATTTGAATTACAGGCAGTCCTCACTTAATTAAGGTAATGTCGTTACTAAGCGATGCAGTCATAAAGCATAATGTTACAAGACCATTCCAATGTACCATGATCCGTTCAGTGATCAGGCCTCTAATGTAGCACTTGGAGTTGACAAAATAATACATGAGGGTACCTCAGCTTGTGCTTTATAAAGAACCTTTTAGACTGAAGATACATGGACTTCTTTTTCTGTCCACAGGTGCACTATGTTAAATTTTATTACATTTACTCTTGAATAGCATGCATAGAATTGCTGTTTGGACTTTGACTCAATTCAAATTCATTGGAAGAGAGCAAAATCTTCCTACTTAGGATTTTTCAGATAGAAGATGAAGAACTGGGGAGGAAAAGGGCAGTACAGATGAGATTTTGAAATGTACAAGCACAGTGTGTGTACATCAGAAAATATTGTGGTTTGTGGCAGTGACAACAGAGTGTTAGTTCAGATGCCATTTCAGATCAGGGTTGCCTCTTGCTTGGGGCCTGATGCTGTACAGGGTACACAAATTGAAACCCTAATCTTGGTCAGATGTTTCGGTTGGAAATCTCATTGGCTCCAACCAGCCCTGCTCTTGGGCTTTAGCCAAAATATCTGAAATACCTCAAGCTGCCTACATTTGAGTTTGCTCAATTTCTCACTTGAAAATCAAGTTCTGGTTTGACCTTCTACTTGGTTTATAATAATAATAATAATAATAATAATAATAATAATAATAATAATAATAATAATAATAATAATAATAATTTATTAAA
>JANHGC010009243.1:4654-22154 GCA_027560395.1 Boaedon fuliginosus
TCCTCCTGTCTCTTCATCTCCTGCACCTCCTTCCCCAACAATAGTGGCTCTCCAGACTCCTCTTTCTCCTCTGCCATCTATCCCAGTCATTTTTAACTCTTTGGAAAGAGGTACGTAGCTTTTCTGCCTCTTCTTTTATCATCAACCATTTTTCCAAAGTCGTGGTAACGCCCTGCTTCTCCTCCGTCTTTTTCCGCTCTTGCCATCATTTCTGCCGCCAATTCGCAGGCTCTTTGTTTTTTATATATAATCCAATATCTGTTTATCCTCTTTCAAGCTACTTCCAGTCTATTATTGCAGTCGTATCAATAAATCCACAAGGTATTTCCAATAAAAATTAAGCTTCTTCCGTCACACAAGGTTCTCTTGTATACGTTTAGCCAATTTATTTGTAACCAACCACCATCAATCAATTATCTAACAACCAATATTCTACTCCCAACGGGAATCAAACTTTTAGTCATCAAATCAGATCCCTCCACGAACCACCTCCATGCAGATCTTTGTCTTTCTTTCAAATCTTCTTCCATGGTCGCTCTGAACTTAGTGCGGCTAGGCCGCTTTTCTTCTTGTTGGTATGGAGCATAAAACACGGAGCTGAACAGGGAGACAGCACACTCCACTCAGTTCCCGGTTTGCAGTTCTTTTTCCCATGACTGTACTGGTCAGGGTTAGACCCCTCCGGTTCCCCGGTAAGCAAGAATTTCGGGGGTTCTCATGGAGCCCAGTGAAAACTCAACCAATCCCGCTCGGAGGCAGATCACCCCCCAATCTCTTTCTTTTTAATAAGGTACAAAGTGATTCAAATTAAGATAACATAACATAAAGTCCTTTTCTTTTTTATAAAGTCCTAGGCAGAAAGTAATATAAAAACTCTGATCAGGGATCCCCTGTTTTTCCTGACAAACAGGCTTTATCAAGGTTCACTGTTTTATATTACTTTCCGGCTTGGACTCTATACATCCTTAATTGGAAGTATCCTATATTTAGGAATGTCAGTAACTCTTACATCTCAACTATTCCTGTTTGTCAGGCGAAACAGGGGATCTATAGGACTTTATGTTATATGATATATTGATAGTTTGTGATAGTTACTTAATTTGTACAATTATTGGATGGAACTTTATGTAAATATTGTATTAGACTCTGTTAGTCGATTGTAATTACTTAGGTTATGACTTGTTGTACCTTCTATCTGTAATTATTGTTTTTGAACAAATCCATTATATTCTGTAAACTGTGTTCTAGACTGCAACCTTAGTTGTAATTCCACTTCAGGGGTAGTGCCATTCCATCAGGAGACACATCCGGAACAGATAGAGCACTCCAATGAAGAAACAATTACTCCCTCTTCTTGGGATTCAGTTTAAGCCTGCTCTTTTTTGTTGTCTTAGTCCAGATAAGAAGCACAATAACAAATACTAATTTTGTCTAAACTTGCAAGACTGAAAGTACCCATCTCATACCTCACTTTTACTTTCCCCAAAGCTAGGGAACACTTTTTTCTGAGATGATTTCATGAGCCGCATCCCTAAGTATAGATGGGAAGCTAAGCCTGATGGATTGAAAACATGTGAAGTGTTATAAGTTTAGCTAATGAGAGGCTGGGGAAATGGTTTATCAGAGAGATATAGGCATTTTGAGGGGAATCAAGGAGTTTTTCTAGATGAAATTAAATTAGATTTACTGAAATAGTTGCAAGTGTGTTATGTAAAGGCCATATCATATCCATATACTGCCTACATTTGCTCTGAAATTTTTGTTTTCTTTTTATTTATACTTGTGAAACTGATTCATGCTGAGCCTCTAAGCTTCTTTGCTGATTGGCTTTGTGTACTTTTGTTTTATAATTTGTTGTTGATCTAAATAAACTATCTAATTTCAGTAATGGAGTTCATCCCTCTTTGGGGAGGTTTTAATACTTGATTTGGATCCAACCTCATGGGATTTATAATGGAGTGTTGGTGGAAAGGATATTATTCCCTGGGAGAATAATAGAGACAGGTTTTGTTTTGCTTTCTTTTTATTCTAGGAGAAGCAGAAATCAAAAGGGATTGGCTCTCACAGTATGCCATTCATTTGCATGACTAAAATGATTTGTCTCCAAAACTCAGAAGGGAATGGACTTAAATATTCAGAATAAAGAATTATCCAAAGTTAAATTATTAGATTTCCATTCTACATCTATTCTTCCTTCAAAATGGCATAATTGATGCTAGATGTCCAAAACAGCAATTTTGTGAAGGATATATGTGATTGTTCTCAAAAAGAGAGATAGACAAGCTATCAGAGATTTGGGGAAACAACACATTTTTTTTAATCCAAAACCAATCTTATGTCATAGATAAATGAGCATGAGGTAAGGAAGTAGTGAAAAATTGTTTTAGCCAGAGACAGAGGAGGGTTTTAGCCAGAGGCAGAGGATTATACATTTCATTGTTATTTTGAGGCAGATTTATAGGATTGCCACCTCCTAAAGTTTATATCCAAATCTGGACTAGAACTTTTTTGGTATATCTAACTTTATATATTCAGCTTGTATATGTTTGTATCAAGCATTCTGAAGCTGAAAAACTGTCGTACAAACCAACCAGACAGTATTACCCCCACTATTAAAATAATGGAGGTCAAATGTAAATAAGTGGAGAGATGGTAGTCTAGTCAGAGATGTCAACTACACCCAGTAGCCCAATAGAAAGAAGAAAAGGAAAACCAAATGTTAGAGAATAAAAAAGCAAACCCTTAATGATTGTGAAGAAACTGAATACATTTCACAGGAATTCTTCAAGGACACAAGAACACTTGTCAGTTGCAATGACAACTGAAGACATATTTTAGATTAATGGTCCTCCATAGTTGCTTGTACTGCCACTGGTTGTACAGAAATATGTCATTTTTCACACAGAAGCATTTTTTGCCATTTAACTACCAACTCTGGGACTTCTTGCTGTCTTCTAGCAGAAGGAAATAGAAATTCATGCACTAAATCATTAGGATCATTGTTTTGAAAGATTCCCTGCCTCCAAAATCAAAACCTACAATCAGTAAATTACCGGAATAGTAAACTATTCAGAATGAAGATAGACCTATTTTTGGAGGGAAAAATAATTGGAACAACTGCTAGAGGACAGCAAAGACCATCTAAAGTGTCTTTGCTGTGGCCATGTGGATGTTTGCAGTCAAGAATTGGTAGCTTTCTTATTTATTTATTTATTTAAAAATGAATAAGATAGATAAAAGATATAGAGAATATCTGGAATATATTGAATATGTATAAAAATATATATTGTTATAGATACTTAGATATATAGATATAATAACTTTTTGATAGAACTATAAATAACATATGAATGAGAAATATTCAAGACAAGACAGGTGTAAATGTTATGATCAAGATTCATGTTTTCCTACTTATGTAAATTGAAGTCTGATGTTGGATGATGCTTTTTAATTTGTTTCAAAGAAATAAAAATTTTTGGAAAATAAAGAAATAAAAGTATCCTTCTGTGACTGGGCAGGGAAGAATGGTACAAATGCCACCTCTTCTTCCTCTGGATAAAAATATTAGACTTTTACATGCCAATACCAAAGCATATATAAACAAACTCTATCCCATACTTGCTTTGATTGTAAAATCTATAAACCAGGTTCTGTGAATAATAAGGATGATGCTTAATTCTGAGCAGATATTTATTTTTTATTTATTTATTTTATTAGATTTATATCCCGTCTCTCTTCCCCAATCAAGGAGAACTCGAGGCGGCTGTCATACAAATATTGATAGCATATTTTAAATCAATTCTACATAAAACCAAATACATAGTAAAATTCTTACTCTCTTCTCACATATCAACCCCAAACTTTTAAAAAACACGCAGAAGTTTATTTATTTATTTATTTATTTTATCACATTTATACCCCACCTCTCTTCACCCCTCACGGGGGAACTTTCTGTACAGATGCTTTAGAATTTTTTGATACAGAAAGAAAAGGATTTGCTCTTTTTCTGCTGAGAAGAGACAGAAGAATCTATATTAATTTCAAGGATAATGCTAGGATATTTATCCTGTCTATGATAAACAAATATTTCAACTCTCTTTGCCAAGTTAAATCCCAAGGGTCTACAATACGAAGAAGACTGGTTAAACTGTTTTGAAAGCACTGTAGAAAAAAAAGATCAAGTCATTCCTCGTATTCCTGAAGTAAAATTGATTAGTAATATATTTAGTAAATTGTACACCCAAATCTGCTTGAGTTTATTCTGGCCCATCCAAGGATTGCTCCATTCTGCCACAAAGGCAAAGTTATTGCTTGCAAAAAAGATGGGAAGGTCCCTTTTTGGATGATGCTCTTCTGTCAGGACCTTGAAACATTTGAGTGGCTGAATTTTCTGTATTGTTGAGAAATAAGAAAAATACAAGTAGAAAGAGGGAAACTTGGAAGAAGGGGACATTTGGATCAGTGGGATGAAAAAGTAGAAGGAAGTCCCAGCTGATAAAAGCATTGTAAGCATTGTAAGCATGACTCCTTTATAAATTGCAGCGAAGAGGATTCATAAGTTAAGCATTCATTTGAGAGAAAGGTAAGTGACATTTATTCCCCATTAAACAAATATTGACTGTACCCAGGGAGGAAATTCCTCCCAAATATTATTCTCAGGAGAAGGAATCTAGTAAAACCTTAAAGCTCTTACTAGTTCTCTCTGTCTGCTACAGTAGCAATGTAAACCAATTGAATCTTCACTCAGGGAGTGTTTTTTTTAAGCAAGATATTTTAAAGAACACCCATAGATCCACAGTCCTATCCAGTTCTAAAATCTCCTTGGAAATTAAATAGTGTAAGTTTGGCTTCTAAACACATTAACTTTTACATTGGTACCTAACTGTAGTGTGGATCCTAGTTTCAGTCTACAAAACCCCTAAGCTTTAGTTTTGCAAAATCTAGCTGGCAATACAGATAGTCCTTGACTTATTTATTTATTTATTATTTGTTTTTATGCTGCCCAACTCCCGAAGGACTCTGGGCGGCTTACAACATAGATAGTAATAGCACTCAGACTTTATACACTGCTTACCAGAACTTTACAGCACTCCCCAAGCAGTTACAGAGTCAGCTTATCGCCCCCAACAATCTGGATCCTCATTTCACCAACCTTAGAAAGGATGGAAGGCTGAGTCAACCTTGAGCCTGATGGGATTCGATTTGAGAACCTGCTGAACAAGTCAGCAGAGAATGCAGTGCTGCATTTAACCACTGCGCCACCGAGGCTCTTCTATGCTTTCTTATGACTACAATTGAGCCCAAAATATATGTTTCTAACTGAGAATTTTGTTAAGTGAGTTTTGCCCCATTTTATGACTTTTCTTGCCACATTTGTTAAGTGAATTGCTTCAGTTGTTCTAAATTAGTATCACTGTTATTAAGTGAATCTGGCTTCCCCATTGACTTTGTTTGTCAGAAGGCCATAAAAGAGGATCACATGACCCCGGGACACTGCAACTGTCATAAATAGGAACCAATTGCCAAGTATCCGAATGTAAATCCCTTGACTGTGGGGATGCTACAATGTCCATAAGTGTGAAAAATAGTCATAAGTCACTTTTTTCAGTGCCGTTATATCTTCAAATGGACACTAAATGTACTGTTGTAAGTCAAGGACTCCTGTATCTAGTTTGACAGCATGCCATAGAGGCCAAATTGTTTACTCGTCTTTCTTTCTGATACATTAAGAAATGTGATTGTCCATCTAAACGGTGCTATTTTTTTTTCTTTTTTTTAGCTTGCATTATGTTTTGCTATTCTAATTGAAACTTTTCACAAAATGGTTTAAAAAAATGAAGAGTGCTAATAAATATATGCAGTCAGACTGCTAACAGAAAGAAGAAGGCTAGCCAGTGTATTGTTCTGTGGGTCATATACTGAAAGGACTCCATTGTTGGAGATTGAATAGTCAACCTACAGTAAGAACATATTTATGAAGGAAGTGACCTCCTAGCTGAACATGTGACCTGGATGTAATAAACACACTCTGTGCCAGTGCATACTCACAAACAATATTCTCCTTCAGTCTCTCCTTCACGCTACAGAGCATGGTTGTGCAATCTTTTGGCTTGTCACATTGAGTGAAGAGGAATTGTCTTGGCCACATATAAAATATATAACATTTTGTAATATAAAATAAACTCCCTTTTAAAATATTTTTTAATATTTTGAAGTGCCTCATTACCAATTGTACAGGGCCGCATGTGGCCAATAGGCCGCAAGTTGGAGATGCCTGCTATAGAGCCACACTGAAGTGGCCAGAATCACGCTGCTGGTACCATAGGAACACCACAAAAGCATGCTGAGTTGGCCTCCTATGAGTCCCATCTGCAGAGTTGGCCTCCTACTATGGGTCTTGTCTGCCAAGCAATGCTATCTGGCAGGCCCACGGGGAAGGCCTTCTCTGTGGCAGCACCAACCCTCTGGAATCAGCTTCCCTTGGGGATCTGGACCATCCCTAATCTATTAGCCTTCCGCAGGCCCGTTAAAACCTGGCTGTGGCAGCAGGCTTGGGATCATTGACTCACCCCGTATGGATGTGTTAATATATGTTTGTTTTTATGGTATATATTTTAATGTTTTACATATTAATTTGTTTTTAGGTTTTTTATTACTGTGATTTTAATGTTTTATTATGGTTGCAAGCCGCCCGGGGTCCTGTGGGTATTGGGCAGCATATAAATCTAGTATATAAATAAATAAATGCTTGTGTTTTTAACTTCTGTGCTCTCTGGCACATGAAGAAGTGGTGTGCTTTGAAGCTATATGGCAAGAAAATGAACGTAATTTATACAGCCTGTGTGTGTGGACATCAACTCCCAGAATTCCCCAGCTTTCATCCATTGAAGTTATATTCGGCTCACCAAAACTTAAAAATGAAAGAGAAGAGTTGTCCATTCTGACGCCAGGCATTTTTTTCCTCCATGCACTTCCCGCTTTTTTCCTCTTTGGAAAATAGTATAGCACAAGTGTTTTCTCTAGAAGTCAAACAGAGTCCTTCGCCTGGAAGGTGGAAGGAACTCTTATCGCGCTCATCTTTTTTGCGCATGCGCTAGCTGTACATGTTCGTTTGGTGCTAAGTTCCCAGCACACAGCGGAGAAGGCGTAACTTAGGAACTTGCTTTTTTTTTTTTTGTCCTCGTGAAACCACCACTAAACCTCCCTACTGAGACGCCTCGGCAGGTATAAATTGGCGGGTCCACCCACGTCACTTGTGGCTTCTTCATGAGTATTTCCCCACCCCATTTTTTTTTACCTATCCTCCGCGCCGATTAGCCAACCGGCGGGCAGAGGATGGTCTCAGTTCCCAATGCAAAAGGGGTCCCCCTTGACTCCTCTGCCCGCTGCCTGACCTGCCGCTGGAAACCGGCGAGGCAATTCCCGAGGGCAAAGCAGCTCCGCTAATCGGGTTGGCATCAGGCAGCGGCCGTTTCGGATTTCAGGAGTTGGCCATGTGTGCACAGTACAAATTATCGGCTCTCCAAACATTGGCTGCTGCCAGGGAGGCTGGCAGCCAAGCTGTGGCCCGGGATTCCCGCAATTGGCAGCGGATCCGTTCCTTCCCGGCCGGGCCGGTGCGCGGAACCGCCTCCCCAACACTGACCAGCAGAGGCCATTCTCAAGCCCGATCGCCACAGAAGAGCCCCCCTGTCCCAATCAGAGCCGGGAGGGGAATTGTTCGCGCCTGGAGCCGCGAGGCTGCCAAAGACAACCCCCTCCCCCGTCTTCTGGGTGGCTCCCTGGGCGCTGCTGCCGCAGGTTGCCAAGCAGGCACCAGATTTCTGGTGGTGCCGCGGTGGCTGAGCCGAGTCGGATGGCGCATCCCAGCCCCCAGCCCAACTGTCAGCGCTCGGCTCCCCTCTGGCCTTCTGAGACACGGAGGGATTCCCGGGGGACAACGGGGGGCTAGGCTCGGCGGGATCCGGGAGCCCAGACGCTGTAGGAGGTTCTGCCTCTCCTTTACGAAGGAGAAATCCTCCGGCTTTTCTCTCTGGAAACTCTCAAATCTGTCCCCCGGCGGGATCAGCGATTTGCAACCGGACGCAAGAGAAAGCATCTGCAGGGATATGGGTTCCAAGAAGCTCTCAGTCCTGAGAAAATTCTATTTGAGGGACCATTGATCCTAATGCAAATTTAGGGGATGGAAGGAGGTTAATGCCCACCAGCAAAACTTCAACTTTATAGTATGATTGCATCGTAAACAGTAATTATCAGATCTTATCAGATCTATCGTCCACACAAAAATCTAAAAGAAATGTGTGTTTATAATATATTTTAATTTAATGTCCTATGATGAGTTGTAATGTCCTGCATCATCAATATAATTGTTGTTCAATGAGTATTTTGTTTGCTCTGTAAACTGAAATCCTTGCCCAGATAAACGCGGAATCCTTTGTAATAAATACACAAATCAGGTTCATTTGGTAATTCGTCGCCTCTTTTTTTTAAACTAAGAGTCGTTCCAAGACAAAGTCATTAAATCACTTCCCCGGTATGACAGCAAATACGGTGACTCCCTTCCCATACCCTTGCTTTGATATTCATCAACAGTCCCAATTTACAATACACTGAAATCGTTAAAATCCCAGTTTACAGCTGCAGATCTCAAAATCAGAAACCGCATGTATCTTTGGCAGGTTAGTAGAAAGAGAATTCCACTTCAAGAGTAGTAAATAGTCCCTGCCCAGCTGAAATTCAGCCGACTCCTTACACCGGGGATTTACAGCCGTTTACACGAACGCCTTTTCTGAGTCAATCAGGCTATTTTGATTTGGATCCAATTTACTCTTCAGTTTTTAAGGTGTCCCGACCCAATGTTCAACGCCAGGACTGTCTCTTTTGGGTAGGGGCCACTGGAAGACTTCAATCTGGCTAAAGGAAAGCTGACCTCCCTGTTGTGTCCTCCCCACCAGTCAGGTTCCTCCTCCAGCGCAGTCCCGGCGCCTTTTACCCGGGGAGATCAGGCAGGAGTGAAGAAGGACGAGTTCGCTCTCCCGACCCACTTTTTCTACGGCTCCTCCGTTTCCAAGCTGTCTCACCTCAATCGTTCTTTTTTCTTCTTCTTCTAGTGAACAAATCCGTTGCAAGACTATCTTACTGCTTGCCTCTCCTTCCGTGTTATATGAAACGGCTCCAAGTCACTCATTTATTGAACCAAGAGTCATCCCATGTTTCGCATTTTGTTTTTCGGAGTAGAAAATGTGGCTCGATTTTGTAATTCTTTAACAAGGTGGACGGCTCTACATATTTGTAAGTTTTTTTTTCACTGAAGTCAAGGAGAAACTATAATGTCCCATAATTTCGTTAAAATTATAGGACAAAATACGGGTCTCCAACTCTCCTAACAAAACGAAGGAGCATTTATGCATAGAGTGAGATTAAAGCTACCCCGTTCATCTGGAATAAAAACTGCAGCCTGCCTGATATCAGAGCCTGTTGCTGGGATTCCTGCGAGTTCACAGCTCCGCCAAACGATTCATTGCATTAATGTAACTGCTGTTTCACCCATATATATGATATAGTCTCCCAATATTTTGACAGGTATATTGATTTATCACTAAGATTTTAATATGAGTTTTCCTATATATCTTATTATGTAAAAATATGTGATACTATTATGACATTAAAACTCTTCTTTAATTCCAGAAAACAAACTTCTAAGGCTATTGATTCCTTAATTATTTTCTTTCTGTAGTATATTATTAAATTTGCTTTAAAACCAAATTAAAAATTATTACTTCTTTTCAAAAAGTACTTCAGAACCAACCTCACATTATGTGCGCTCAAATTTTTTTGTGGGGAGAAACTTCCTGAAAAAGAAAGTATGAAAGACATTTAAAAACCAAAGAAACATTCAAAGGATCTCAAAATGTCCTAAACTTAGTAACTTAAATTGTGGCGAAATGTTAATTTTAGCTCCAAATTACACTGGTTTTAAAAATGGATATAGTGGTATAATTCTAGTTTTCAGTAGGTTCTGGTGGATGTAGGGACTAATATATCATTTTGGTCTGATCTTGAATATAATTAATTGCATGAGAAATATAACTCAGATTTTAAGTTACTTTGATAAAAAAAAACCCAAGTTGTAATTTAGGTATAAAAATGTCTGCCACAGCACAATTTATTTCCATACAAAGTTCATCAGGATTATTGCTGTAGATTAGTGACTGAAAAATAAACGAGGCAAAAGATATAGATTACCCAGCACCTAGTGAGATGAATGATTATCTCATATCTGGGCAGAATACACGCAGAGCAACAGCTTGAAGTTTTCAGTTAGAGATTTATTGATATGGATATAAATGGCTAGCTAGATTAAAAAGCAAAAGTTCCAGAACTATACTTTAGTCTGCTGGGAAGACCCCTACAATGTAGAAAACATGTTATTTATTCTGTAAAGCCAAAGAAACAAACTATGAGCACATCTTTTAAGGGCTCACTTTATCTCTTTTAGTGGAGCCTCTGTTGATCTGCCCCTTCTTGTATAAACAAAAATACAAAAGCTGGTGCAATTTAATCTTAAGAAAACTGAGGAACTCTGGTGCTAGCTGACACTTCAGCACGAAGCATATTATGGCTTCAATGGGATTTCCTTGTCAACGCATATAATGAGTTCACAGAAAAACTACAGAGAATGGTGGAGATTTTCTCTCAGAACTATACATTTGCACAAACCAATGCATTTTTAAGTAGGATTTCAGAGGATTTTGTTCTAACCAACACAAATTAACCTCTGACATTTAGCCAAAGAGTTAACATAGGTATTAATTGTTCCTCAATTCAAGAGAGCATCTCTGGCCTCCAAAAGCACTTTCATGTGGCATAAAGAAGATTATCAATGCACAAAGTTGCATCTCAGCATACATACATAATAAATCATAAGAATTAGAGTTAGAACAGGAAGCCAAGAGATCACTTTTAATGAAAACAACCATGTACAACAAAGCTCCAACTACACAATTCACAAACCAGCTGAGATTCAAATTCCAACCAAAAGCAAAGCTCAAAAGCTGACTCCTGGAAACAGAACCCGGAGTCTCTTAACCCGTTGAAACTTCTTTGTGTAAAGTGCTTATCTGGTAGGTAAGTATGTAAGTAAGTGGGAAAAGGAGAGATCAAAGCACACACACATAAAGCAGAATAGTACTTCTGAAGACAATAAAAATGCTGTGATAAGCATTATTCGCAAGAAGAATTTTTTTTTCTTAAAAAACAAACAGAAAAATACAAGTTTTGTACATGTATAACATTGATGTATTGATAGGCTTAAACCTATTTCCCTAGCAAGGGACAAAAGGGCGAAAAGTTTATACTTTAGCTTCAGGAACTTAAACTTATGCTTTACTGCACTTTTTACTGTACCATCTTGGTGGCAATGTTTTCAATCTGACATAGAATATAAAGCAAATTTAAACCCCAATTTCTTTTTTAATCTCTACTTATTTCTCTGTTTTAATTTTTAAAACTTTTTTTTTTGCTTCCTCTGCCATTGTTACAACAGGCTTGGCCAACTGTTTCTTTGTCATTCATAAAATGAAGAAAAATTAAATAGCATAGAAATGGAGAATTAATATATAACTGAGACTCTAAATCGTCATACATCTTAGTTGTAATATTCCCAATCCATAGTATGTCATTTTTAATAGTTTTTGGGCCTTGGGAAATTCATGTTGGTCTAATATTCAGAATTAACAAAATTACAGTAACAAAAATATAACAAGAACAAATTTTAATCAAATATTTAATTTTAATATCAGTCTCCTGAAATCATGACATTCTGTTTTGCTTTCTTTAGCTTCCTTATCTTTTAAAAGCTATCTACTTTACTTAATCCCTGTTTGACACTGTCATTTTGATCTAAATTTAACTTAGTTTGAAATAAGAAGGATTGTCTAAGTTAATGAAGAATTCTGTGTGATTTAAAATCGTGCATACCCTTAAACTTGCAAGAACATGGGGGGATCTTTATTTTAAAGAACAAATGGCAAACCCCAATCAATGGCAACATTTTCTTTGATTTTTATAGCTCATAAACTACAGTGCTAAAATACTTTATTTGAGATATGTATATGTGTGTGTGTGTGTGTGTGTGTGTGTGTGTATAATTTCACTCCAAATATACCTCATTTTTGTACAAGCTAACATGAAAACAAGTCTCATTGAAATTACTAGGCTGACCCAATACTGGTGGAATTCTGATAGGCATTCATGTAACCTTGATTCTTTTCTATTGCAACAATGGTTAAGGGTAACTTATTTTCAAGAAATTCAGGGAGGCAAAATTTATCCCAATTATGTATAAAGTTTCTTTGGGGACTGGAGGCTTGAGTATGTGTGTGTGCGTGTGCATGTGCATGCATGTGCATGTGCATGCATGCTTGTGTCATTACATAGCAATTCATGCGTTTACTGAATACAGCTTTAAGTATTTCACAAAATTAACAGGATTACTTCTGAGCTTATGATGGCTAACATTGAACACAGAAATTCTTACCTGGACCTGGCTCTGAACACTTTGATTTTACAACAGACAAAATACATGATAATTGTAAGTATAATAATACAAAATGTTCTCTCCAAAGACACTCAGCAGGCCCAGACCAATCTTTGCCCTGTGCTTATAGGACAGGATTGTGTCAAGAGTCCTACTTCTCCATCTTCCATTCTATGAATGTACCAAGGCAGAATGCAAGGAGATTTTGCCATTGGAGGAATTTGGCGGAATCTGTTCAAGAAGGGAAGAGGAGGCACTGGGAGACGTTGTCTGACAAAGCTGCTGTGTGACATGGTTGACCGTCAGGGCAGAGATGGCAGTGGATGGCGCAATGGACGGGGTGGGCTTGATTGGCACAGGGATGGCAGGCAGTGCCTGGGTCGATGGGTGGCAGATGGTCTTGACCGGCATCCCGAAATGTCCGTATTCTCCTGGCGAAAGGGGAATGCCACCCGCGGGCTCAATCATGCCCACGTGGGGCCACACCGAGCTGACCATGGTGCTGATCTGTTGACCGGCCATTGGGTAGCCCAGGTGGTGCATTACGGAAGCCAGGGGCAACCCACCGCCCTGGATCACTCCTTTGTAATCTCGGCCAATGAGGTTCTCGATGGCGAAGGGATGCTTAAAGCCAGGAGCCGGGCTGTAAGGCTGGAACTGAGGCAGCCTTCCTACGGCCGCCGCCGCTGCCGCTGCCACGGCCGCCGCCGAGTCTGGATGTCCTTTGGTTGCCGCTGGAGGCTGCAGGGGGGGCGGTGGCGGCGGCGGCGGCGGGTGATGAGGGTGGAAATAGTGGCTCAGGTGGGGGTGCAGCACCCCCCCTGCTTTGCCTGCCGCTGCTGGCATGTGGGGCTCCGGCCGCGGCACCTTGAAGCGCTTTCTGCGCCTGAGGAAGCTGCCGTTCTCGAACATGTCCCCGCAGTCCGGATGCAGCGCCCAGAAGCTGCCTTTGCCGGGCTGGTCGGGCCGCCTCGGGATCTTAATGAAGCAGTCGTTGAAGGAGAGGTTGTGGCGGAGCGAGTTTTGCCAGCGCTGGGTGTGCTCCCGGTAGTAAGGGAAGCGCTCCATGATGAACTTGTAGATGTCGCTCAGGGGGAGCATCTTCTCACTCGAGTGCTGGATGGCCATGGCGGTCAGCGAGATGTAAGAATAAGGAGGCTTCTGATCACTGTACGAGCTCTTGCCCGGCCGAGGCATGGCACATTCCTACCCACCCTCCGGCTGTCCTGCCCAGGAGGACCGCGCTCTACGACCAGAAAGGGCCCTTCACCACATCAGGAGAGGAGCAGGACGATCTGTCACAGCTTCACAAGGAGAACTGCTGGCTCTTCGGCGCATTCAGCCGGCATTTCCCAGGGAGTCGGCGGACACTTTGCAACTTCTCCTCCTGGGAAGTCCGCGTGCGAGACACTGGTGGCGGCGTCGCCGTCCGCCCTCGCCGTCCGCTTTCCTCTCGCGTCGTTTTTCCCGCCAAACCCGGCGGCCGGCGCTCCTGTTCCCCTGAGCCGTTTAATTCCGAAGGCGCCTCCCGCCAAAGGTAAGAAAAAGCCTTCCCTTAACTCCCTTTGCCCCGCCTCGGAGTCAAGCCCTCGCCAAGCGCTTCAGCCCAGAAGCGCCAGAGTCCAGCCGCTCCATTCCCTCCATCTTCGCCTCTATTCCGACCGAGCACAAGTTGCCGACGAACCTCAGTGCCCGTCAGGGTTGGCCTTCAGCCTTTCCCCGGTTTTCCTTCCCTCACACCCGTCCCTTCTCTCGGCGAGGAGCCGCACCCAGCACAGCCGCTTCCTAGTTTCTGGGCTGTTTTTGCGCCGGCCGAAAGAGACGACCTCAGACTTGGGACTCAGCTTCGAGATCCCCGGGGATGGCAAGAAAGAGGTGCCGCCTCTTCCCTCTTGCCGGCTTGAAGTGGAAAAGCAGCAACGACCCGATCGGTTCCCATGAAAAAGAGGCGGACGGAGCCGGCGGATGCCGCGGAAGCCAGAGCAGGCGGTGGCCGGTGCCCTTGGGCTGAAAGGCGCGGGAGCTTTGGCGAGGCGGCGCGGCGGCTGGGCTTGTGGCGTCACGGAAGTTCCCAGCTCGGTTTTGTGCCGGTGCTGGCTGCGAGTCCGAGAGACTCCCGCCTAGCTCCGCTTCCCTCGCGTCACATGACTGGGCTCGGGGAAGAGACGGAGCTGCGAATGGTCGCCTTCTTCTCCCGCTCCTTCGGCGGACGAGGTGGGGGCCAGGGAGGCCCGCGGCGAAGGGAGGCGAGGCGAAGCCGGAGGGAGCCTTCCACGCAGGTCTCTCTCCGCTCCTCGCAGGCACTTGAAGGACGGGCGGCTCGCTTTAGCCCCCGGCCTGGGAATCGGATACAGATCCGCCCCCAGCTCGCTCCCCCACCTAAAGCCTCGCTCGCCCGCTTCCCCGAAGACGCTCCTCGCCTGTCCTCGTTATTGCCGACAGGACAATGTGAGAGGAAAGACCACGCCTCTCAGGGCACGGCGATGCTGGCTGGCTCAGTTGAGGAAATCTTCCAAACTTTGAAAGTGGCGCCCAGCGCTACAGGAATTGGGTATGTCTTATGGAATGAAAAGAAAGACTAGGGGTGACATGACAGCGCCGTTCCAAAATTTGAGGGACTCCTACAGAGATGAGGGGCTCAACCTACTTTCCAAAGCATGGCAAGGCAAGAAACAATGGTTGGAAACTAACCAAGGAGAAAAGCAGCCTAGAACTAAGGAAAAATTTCCTAACTGTGAGTGAGAGCAATCAACCAGTGGAATAGGTTGCCTTCAGAAGTTTTGGGTGCTCCATCACCGAAAGGCTTTCAAAAAGAGACTGGACAACCATTTGTCTGAAATGGTATAGGGTGTCTTGCTGGAGCAGGGGTTGGACTAGATCTCCTAGGCCCTTTCCAACTTTATTATTCTATGTTCTAAGACTGCCTTAGCCTCAGGCATCCTTGGCCTCGGCTGACATCCATGTCCACCTTTTTTGTGGTGAGTGGCACATTCCAGTTCACATCCTACTATCTTTCAACTAAGAGCCAAGTGTTTAATTTGTCCCAAACAAGTAGCACAATCTTGCACGTTTCCTGAACTGAAAAGAGGAAGGCTGAAATTTCTGGTATTAGAGATAGAATACAAAGATAGAAAAACGAACGTTGACATCTCCACGATGGCTGCTTTTTATACTTGCTTTGATAGTCATAGAGTACAATGAACCTGAAGTGTCTCTAGGTTAGCATATCGGGCCAATAGGGAAAGGCTTAGCCTTCGGGTAAATTCTGTTGGAATCTATTGGACCCTCATTGTAAAGCAGCCTTCCCCTACTGAGTGCCGTCCGGAGCAATTAAAGCTAGAATTTATCTGCCTAGGGAGGCGGGAAGTGCTTTAAAATAATAGTATTTTGGGCTGATGGGTAAAAATGTGATCTAAGACTACCTGAAATTGGAGAAAACTTTGAAATTGCACCCTATCTTCTCTGAAAGGGTATATTACGTTTTTAGGCTTGTGGGCCAAAGAGTGTCACTTCCCTTATCCCAACCTAAGCAGAAATTGGAAGGCTCTCCATTGAAATGGAGAGTGCTTTCCCGCATTTCTGGGAGGAAAGTGTATTTGTTCTGGGCGGAGAATGCAGTTTTGGATAGTATCTAGAGTCACTTGAATCAACACCGAGGAACTTTCAGAGCCAAAAGGAGAGGTTTCTTTCAGCGCAAGGAGAGGTTTCTTTCAGCGCAGCGTCCAAGAGCCACCTCGCCTGTCGCAGCACAAACGAGCGCAAAGGGGGCTTGTGCAGGTGCCTTTCTGCAGCCCGGAGCCGAGACTTCCCAGCGGGGAATTTTTGGTGGTCGGAAAACAGTTACCAGATCCGGAGAAGAACGTGAAAACATCTTGACTGGGAAAGAAAGGCTTGAAATTTCTGCGTAATTGTGTCACTGTCCTGAGCGATTCGCACCATCGCCCGTTTTTCGAGCGTGTTGAAATCGCCCTGCTCAATCGGTCGGGAAAAGATGATTCTAAAGTTTGCAAGCAAAAGTAACCGAAATTAACAGAAAGCAGAGAGGACCGCGCAGAACATAACACGTTTTCAAGCAAATGAAAATACACACCCACAAAACAAACCACGACTGAACACCTTGTTGCACTGTTGTGGGGAGAAAACACTGGACAAAAGCATCAATTCAGTTTTGAAACTTTTCAGCCTGAACGTTCCGTGAGCATTGATAAAACTATAGATGGATAATCTTTTCCCCCCAGTTCAGGCAATATACAGATCTAGCTGGGACAAAAAAGATTTGGGCCACAACAACAACAACAAAAACCTGGCATCAGTACACTAAAATACATTTCCGCGTGCTTTCTTCTTTTTCTGCTTCTCTCTCTCTCCCCCCCCCTCATTAACCAACCTGGCGGGCAGAGGTTGGTCTCAGTTCCCAATGCAAAAGGGGTCCCCCTTGACTCTTCTGCCCGCTGCCTGACCTGCCGCTGGAAACCGGCGCGGCAATTCCCGAGGGCAAAGCAGCAAAGCAGCTCCGCTAATCGGGTTGGCATCAGGCAGCGGCCGTTTCGGATTTCAGGAGTTGGCCATGTGTGCACAGTACAAATTATCGGCTCTCCAAACATTGGCTGCTGCCAGGGAGGCTGGCAGCCAAGCTGTGGCCCGGGATTCCCGCAATTGGCAGCGGATCCGTTCCTTCCCGGCCGGGCCGGTGCGCGGAACCGCCTCCCCAACACTGACCAGCAGAGGCCATTCTCAAGCCCGATCGCCACAGAAGAGCCCCCCTGTCCCAATCAGAGCCGGGAGGGGAATTGTTCGCGCCTGGAGCCGCGAGGCTGCCAAAGACAACCCCCTCCCCCGTCTTCTGGGTGGCTCCCTGGGCGCTGCTGCCGCAGGTTGCCAAGCAGGCACCAGATTTCTGGTGGTGCCGCGGTGGCTGAGCCGAGTCGGATGGCGCATCCCAGCCCCCAGCCCAACTGTCAG
>JANHGC010009244.1:0-13040 GCA_027560395.1 Boaedon fuliginosus
CTTGCTGTGACATGCTGCAAGCAGGGAATGCTGCAGCCTACAATTCCCAGCATTCTTTGTCCGATTTGCACGCCTTGCCTCTATTGGCTGGAGAGCGTCCAACTGCATGCATTCCTTGGAGCCCTCTGCACATGTGCAATAGAGTTTGGCAGTGAAATGTGAGTGGGAGGGTGTACTTACCCTTTTTCAGGAGTGCAGACCCCTCAAAGGCATTTGTGACCCTCACACTGCTGATCTTACAATGCCAAGATATGTATGTGCAACGTTTGGGCGAGATTGGTTGCAGCATGTAGGAGCATATAGAGCACATACACACACACACACACACACACACACACATTCTCTTTTATAGATATATATAAGATGGTTTATAAAACATCTCAGACAGAGACCCTCCCCCATAATTGGCATGAATATAAAATGAGGAGGAGGAGGAGAACCAAAATCAGACTTGCAAGATTGTTCTACTCTGCCTCATAGGGCTGACAGCCTCTCTACAATAGGTTGGTTTTCTGCTCTAATCAAGGAACTCAAAGCATTTAGGAACAAATGCAGTTTTAAAGCTGTTATTATTTTTCAAAACATCACGTTTTGGTTCAAAAGAGAGTTTTCCCCAGGGAGTTTGGGTAGCATGGGTCTGTTTGTGAGGTCTACCCAACTTATCCATTATGTAGCAACTGCAAAGTCTTTTTACTGTAAGGATTTTTAAGGTACGTAAATCAGCCGCGCTGCCTGATTATCAGTTTCAAGATAGCGAGGAAACGGTAGAAACCTTTGGGGTGGGGGTGGGAGAGGAGAGACAGGTAAGCCTTTCAGCCAAGAGCCCACCTGAAGGAGAGCTAGCCAGGCAGGCTCCAGAAGCAACCTGCGAACCCTTCCCGTCAGCAAAGTTTGCAAGCTAGAAACCACAGACCCTGAACATTTAAATTTAAGAGCTCCACAGCGCTCTTCAGCCCTTGGGAAGACGAATGAGTTGGGCAGCTACTCCAATCTGGATGGAAACACTTTCTCTGGATATAAATTGCACCCTGGGAAAGTTTTTTTCTGTTTACCGAATCCATTCTGAAATATGACAGGCCATTTCATTTAGCTCGCAAGGCCTTGGCTGTGGTTCGCAGCAAATTATAAGTAATCTTTTGAGAGATGGGAGAAGGGCTGCCACCTCCGAAGAACACCTTGGAGCAAGGAGGCCCTTCAAAGTTGGAGAAGGATGAAGGAGAACTCCCATCTTTCTACCTCTGCCCCCCCACCCCCGTTTGACCTCGTAGATAGATCAAGAGCCTGAATTTCTCTCTGTTGGCAAGCGCCATCCTTCTCTTCGCTCCACAATCTGTAAAATGGCAAGCATTTAAAGATGCTGTACCCAGAAGGTGTCTCTCCTTCACCCTCAACTGGCTCCCATCTCTTTTATGAGACTTGACAAGTGATGATAGGAACGTTTCTCATTTGGGAAAGGATCACAGGAAAAACACGGTGAGAAGACAGCCTTGAGATAGAAATGCTCAGTACAGCGTAGATTTGCCCCTGGAGTGGCAAGGAGAATCTCCCAACCTTTCCCAGCCGTTCATTAATGAACTGGGGGGGAAAGTATCAGTCCTTTAATACTCTACTCTAATGGAGGTTCCTGCTACAAGATGTAGTAGTGAGCTTAAGACACGAAAGAAGCCATGTCTTAATTATTGTTCTGCTGATTAGCTTGGTCATCTTTCCTCCTGAAACTCGGGGAAATATATGGAGTCTCCTCCAGATATGCCCATCACAATCTTGTGAGATCTTGCAGGTTGGTTGGCCAGAAAGGGAGAGACTGGCCCAAGGTCACTGGAGAAGCATCCATGATTGGGAGTGGACTCCAACTTGGAACTCCAGTTCACAGGAGATGCTTGACTAACTTTTCAGTGCACAAACCTTCAACTTCCATCCATCATCCATCCATCCACCTCTCCATCTATCCATCCATCATCCATCCATCCATCATCCATCTACCCATCATCCATCCATCCATCCATCCATCCATCATCCATCATCCATCATCCATCATCCATCATCCATCACCCATCCATCATCCATCCATCATCCATCTACCCATCATCCATCTATCCATCCATCCATCCATCATCCATCACCCATCCATCATCCATCCATCATCCATCCATCCATTATCCATCCATCCATCCATCCATCCATCCATCCATCCATCCATCATCCATCCATCCATCATCCATCCATCCATCCATCCATGGGATGTGAATGTTGTCCGGTCCTTTCCTTGGTGAGAAAGAGCCCAAAGTTGTCCGTACATTCATCAATGGGATAGAACCTGGACACGGGAGAAGAAGACCAATTCTATTGAACGGATATTCCAGTTGTACCTGCTTGAGATTGTTATGTTAGACATATTTACTGCTAAGGTGGTGTTAAGATTCTAGACACTCTCAGGAAGAAGATGCAGAGGGAAATATGTCTAGGAAATAACCTCAGCCAGCAACCCCGTTTGCATACAAGACTAATTTAGCATGTCCTGTTGCAATTACTAAACTCTTAGTTCAGCGGATTTCAAGGATTTCAACTTGATCCAAGCGAGCCAAGCCCTCCCGAAGTGTTAGCTCTGTCTAATATACCTTGATAGTGCTATCTAATACACCTTGGGCAACTTCAAATAAATTAAAGCCAAGAACATTGCAATTATCAGGGGTTTCCATGTCCCTTCTCCACTCAAAATCTATCTCCAAATACCCTGGGAAATGAGATAAAAATGCATTCAGAATAGTTATTAAGTTTGGACATTTGCATTCTGAGAAAAACGGTTCTACGCAGCAGCCAGAAGTAAGTATTAATGCCGAGATCCTCCATCAGAATACTGCTAGAAGGGACCTTGGAGATCTTCTAGTCCAACCCCCTCTCTGCTCAAGCGAGAGACACTACAGGTAGTTGTCAACTTACAACAACTCGCCTAATGACCATTCAAAGTTATAATGGCACCGAAAAAAGGGACTTAAGACCATTTTTCACACAGTCGTTGCAGCCTCCCCATGGTCACGTGATCAAGATTCAGAGGCTTGGAAACTGGCATGTACTTATGACGGTTGCATGGTCTCTGGGCTTCATTTTCCAGAAGCTTCCTTCTTGGTCCATTCTTGCTTCTCAGAGCCTTCCCTTAGTCCTGTTCCAGAGTACAGGACAGCATCTCCAAATTTCTCACTTAGCCACGTACGTTTTGGGCCCAATTGTGGTCATAAGTTGAGGGCTACCTGGTCCTTAAGTTAAGAGACAAAAGACATTAAAAAAAACCATAATGCATGCATCTGAGCTAGTTTGCCAAAAAAAAAGAAAGAAAAAGAATTGAGTCCACTCCTACCGGAGGGAATCGAGAAACGCAGCCCAGAAGGGTAAACAACCTCCTTGGCTATTTGCTGACTCACAAACTTGGCTCTTTTCCCTCCAAACAGGATTTTTGTTTTTTTGCACCGTCGTTGCAAATTTCAAACAGTGTCACTGTTAAAGGTCTTGCTTGGCCGCCAGCCGGAAACGGTGCCAAGTCATTGTCAGGGAACTGCCTCCCAACCTTTCTCTGGGATTGATCTGCCCTGATGTAGGACAGGCTCCCCTCCACCGACGGCAGCCTATTCCTGATTCTCGAGCAGATCTGGGAAAGGGGAGAGCCGCAAGCGCCAGAAACAGCAGCAGCAAAGGCAGACGTTCAAAGATCCGGCTCAACACCGTTTTAAATCCCTCTGGGGGTTGGTTGGTTTTCTTTTGAAGTGCGGCCGATTGACGTTGCCTTCCAAGGATATTTTGATATCGATGCTTAAAGAAAATCTATCGAGCGAGGCCGATGGGAAATTGGGCCCCACGACGGTGCGAAAACGGAGCCGTTTTGGACAGAATGGAGAACCAGGAGGCATTTTTGGGTAGACCAGGGTTCCCTGATAGAAAAAACACACAGAATGCATTGTCTGTCTTGGAGAAAGTTAGCACCCACCTCTCTCCGGAAGAATGACATATTTTGAGAATTTTTTGGTTTTAAAAAGGCAGAATAGTACATTTCCCTGGATGTTAAAAAGAAGAAGCATGTTTTAAAGACAAGGGAGCAGCTCCAAAATGGCTTATCGCCACTCCTCGCACTTATGACAGTCGATCCCCACAGTCATGGGGTCAAAATTCGGGGACCTGTACAACGGACGGTTGCATCATCTCAGGGCCATGGGATCCCCCTTTGCGACTTCTCCGAGCCAGCTTCCGACAACCTGGTTCACTTAATGACCATGGGATTCACCTAAAGATGGCAGCAATTCACTTAGCCACTGGGGCCCAAAGGTTGTAAAATTGGGGGTGAGACTCACTTCACAATGGCTTTGCTGGGCAAAGGAAATTCCTGCTCCCCATTGTCATTGTAAGTCGGTGGAGGATTCTACCGGTTCAGACTGGTTCAGGTGAACCGGTAGTTCTAGAACTACTGCTTTGGGCGAACCGGTTCTGTCGAAGATGAGTTGGGCCCACCAACCCACCCCTGCTGCAGTAAAAGGTACGTTTTACTGCTATTTTCACAAAGCAATGTGTCCCTGAAGCGAACCGGTTGTTACCCCGGTTGGATCGCACCCCTGACTATCTGGACCCAAGGAGGCCACCGTTGGCCAAGTAGATCCCTTTCCTGATAACAAAGCTCCCAGTGGGCAGTAGACGTCGATCAGCAGCACTTCAGAAGCCCAGGTTGAGTCACCAACGCTGCAAAATGATCTCCTCCTCCTCCTGTCTGGTTTCCTCCCACTTTTGAGAGCCTTATCATTTATCCCTTTCAACTGGCTTTCATCAGACATGAAAACATAAAACCTGCAATCAGGATTTCAAAAAAAAGAAAAGAACCACCGAGTTTCCAGGCATTTCTGACTGGCTGTATTATTCCCCCCACCCCACAATCCCTGGGCTCATTATTCAGGAAGTGACATCTAAAGGAAAGAAGACTACAAACCCCCCAATCCTTTATCAGCAGAAATCTGTCTCCTTTTGTCTTTTGCTCAAGGAAGTCACTGTGGGGCGAGGTGCTTTTTCTAAACCATCTGTGGTCCCATTTCTCCCCTTTGTCTCTCCACAATAAAGGCTAACAATGCCACTGATTGTTCTGCAGTGTTTGTCTTCTTCCTTTCTCTTTTCCTAAAAAAAGGAGGAGGAGGAGGAGGATCAGGACCAGGACCAGGACCAGGACCAGGACCAGGAGGGGAAAAACCCTCTGGGAACCATAAACCACAATCAGGTTACCAAGTTGGTGCCACACCAGATGTTCAGCCTTTGTTGTGTTGAAGATCTAGCTCTTTGCCAGGGACCCAGATGGCAAGGTTAATCTTGACGCAGGCTTTAGTAAACCCCAAAAAGGAGAAGAACAACTTCATATAACATCTTCCTCTAAAGGTGGGACCTCCAAAAAGTATTTATTAAAGATCCAGAGCTTCTACGGACCAAATTTTCAGAAAAGCATCAACTCTGATTGGGTTCAGTCAACCGAGAAGCCATTAATGTCTTGCTTATTTGTAGCTAATATGTATAAATCCAGCTGCTGATATTCCAATTTTCTTATTCCAGCTTGCTTATTTGTGGCTAATAGGTATAAATCCAGCGTTTCTTTCTTTCTAAAGCCCAGTTGAAGAAGAGGCTGGTTGCAGAGCTGACCTCCAGGCAGCATCCCCCATCCTTCCCCCGCACACTTTGAAGGAAGGTCTAATTAAAGCTTGCACGGTGAAGGACTACATCGATGGGGTCTCCCCTTTGCTTTTCGATGTTCTTCTTGGAAAGGTTTTTCTTCCTTTCTTTTGCATTAAAGAACTTGGCTATTTGTTTCCTTTAACAATCCCTGTGTGTTGATCGAAGCAGGGAACGATCTTAAAGGCTTCCCCGTTGCTTTGCCAATGGCTCTTTCAGCAATGAGCATTAGGAGTCTGATCCTTCATTAGCAGTCTCCTAATTACAGTTAACCAGAAATTTAAGTAGGCCAGGAAGACCCGTTAGTTGTTCTAGCTCGGCGTAAGAGAATGGTTAAGGAATGGCCTCCTCTCTCCAGACCTATTTCTCTTCATCGTCCTTGAAGGGTAATATTGGCTGAAGTGATTAAATAATAAGGCCATTTTTCTGGGAACTGAAATAGAGGGGGGGGACACCCCCATTTCTCCCCCTACCCTCTGCAACTTTTCTCACCCAGCAGGCTCAGATGACAAAGTCCCCCATGAAGCAACCCAATGAGTGGCATTTTATTTTTCTTGTAATAGAACCTGGTAGATTTCTGTCTCTCTCTCTCAGTCAACCATGATCGTGGGATTCACTTAATGGCCGTGGGAAATAAAAGGTTGTAGAATCAGGCACTTCATGACCGCATCACTAAAGCAACGGAAGGCCTAGCTCTAATTGTGGCTTGTTGGTTGACTTCTACCCATTACCCTCTAAGCTTGTCAGAGGCCTCCGATGTGACGGAGCGATGCCACCGTGGACTAAGATGAAACTTCCCTCTGAGCTTACTTGGAAGGGGGGTCATCCAACTGAGCTTCTGGGTCCAGCCTTGCAGATTCAGTGCTTCTTATGGGCTCAGCTAATGGGGACAACCATATTTTGCCCAGGAGTCCTTGGGCCTGGTCCCCCTGTGTACAATAAGATCATCCCGCGAGGAGACATCCTTCACACAACCCTTGTAAGAAAAGTTTCTTTCCTTACCAAAGAGTGGAATCACAGCGTCTCTTTGAGAGGAAAAAAAACCCCCGAGATCAAATAATTACCTTTCGGATCTGCGGAAGTTGAGCTCCAGCAGGTAAGCACTTCCACCCGGCCTGCTCATTAATTTAGTGTAATGGGTCTTTTCATATCTCTGCGTGAGACACTCTCTGCTGGGCTGGGAAAAAGCGGGCTTGTCATTTATCAACGTTCTCCCCATCGGTGGCGCAAGCTTCCAAAAACACCGAACCCTTGGTTGCCATCAAACGGACAATTCCATGGAGCCGGGAGGAGGAAACTCTGGTGGTGGTCTGAGCTTGCTTCCCACGGTGTGTCTTCCTTTGTTGTCTCAGGAGAAAACTTCTAGTCCAGTTGTTCCCGTTCGTCCCCTGGAGAAATGGGCCCAGAGCTGAAGACTGATGGGACAACGGCCTCCAAGTTACAGTCAATTAAGCTTCTGCCAAGCTCCCCAGGCTGTTATGTGGCTCCGTGGGTGAAGAATAGCTCAGCTGATAGATAAGGCGGCTGCTGCTAGCTAGGCAGGCACTGTGAAATCAAATTACCTATCCATCATTTTTAAGGGCTCTGATGGACGGGTTGCCTTTCCTGCTGTACTTCGCAGCCATATCTCTCCAACGTTCTCGAGGGCCCTCTCAAAACACATTGGCTAGACGTGGTGAGAAGGAGGGTTTGCGAAGTGGTCATGGGAGAGTGAAAAGAAAACTGTAGCTCTCCAAAAGAATCCTTGACAAGCCAAGGGTGAACTATTGTTTTTCTTCTTCAAGAAAACAACCAAGCCGAGAGACCACCGAGGACACGACGGTCTTCTTTCTCTTCCTCCTCCTCCTTCTCCTCTACTCCACAAACCCCATTCCCTTCTAGCGTTGATTATGGATCATAAACATCCGCAAGAAAACAACCAAGCTGAGAGACCACCAATGATCCCACAGTCCTCCTCCTCTTCCTCCTCCTCCTCCTCCTCTTCCCTCCCTCCCTTCCTCAACTCCTTCTAGCTTTGATGATGTTCCCTAGTTGGGTCATAAAACATCTGCAAGGGAACAACCAAGCTCAGGGAACCCCAAGGACTCCACAATTCTAAACATTAAGTCCTGGGAGGAGAATCCATGTAGCTAAACCTTGTCATGGTCAAAATGCCTTCTGTCATTCTCCTTTTAAACCTGGGGATCTACAGGTCTTCTTGAATATCTTCTTTAAAGACGGATTAGCACAGGTGTAGCTTCCTATGGCTCAGAGTCCCAGAATGGGCAGGTTTAAAAAAAACCTGTCTGGCTAATGATGTGGCTGGTGGGAAAACAGGTTGTAGTTTCCTCTACTTAATGATTGGGAGGCAAGCAATTTCTGGAACATGATTCCAAATCACTGGTGGGTGGTTTTCTGCTGGTGGAAACAGCGCACGACAAGACATCCTGACAAATTGAGTGATGAAGACTGGGAAAGTGTACGCTCCGAGCAATTTGTTAATCTTTCAGGTAAAGGTAAAGGTTCCCCTCGCACACACATGCTAGTCAGTTCCTGACTGTAGGGGGCGGTGCTCATCTCCGTTTCAAAGCCAGTGCTGTCCAAAGACGTCTCTGTGGTCATGTGGCCAGCATGATTAGACGCTGAAGGCGCACGGAACGCTCTTCCCTTCCCACCAAAGGGGGTCCCTAATTCTTCTACTTGCATTTTTTACATGCCTTTGAATGGCTAGGTTGGCAGAGGCTGGGACAAGTCACGGGAGCTCCCTCCGTTACGCGGCGCTAGGGATTCGAACCGCTGAACGGCCGACCTTTCTGATCAACAAGCTCCACGTCTTACCCACTGAGCCACCGCGCTCCCTTTGTTAATCCTTAAGTGGCTCTGTTCATGGCAGGAATGAACTAAGCCAGCTGTAGAGATTTACTGAGATGCTCATCGTATCTGCGACATCACACGATCACTTAAGGCTCTGTGAGTCTCCATCAAATCCATAAATTATGAGATCCAGAGAAGAAATCCATACAGGCCTCACAGAACCACTGCAAAGTCCCTCTGCCTTATGAATTATGCAACGTGTGTTATTTTCTCAATGGGGTTGTGAAGTGTGTGGCATTTCGTGCACCCCTTGCCTTCCCTGGGGACTCTATTATACAAGGTACCGACTTTTACTGATGTCCCAAACTTCAATTAAACGGGAAAGGGATTCCTCCGGGTCCCGCCACTAATGAAAACATTGACTTGATCTAATGGGTTCCACCACCTTCTCTCCGCGTCGATTGCGCCTCTCCTTCCTGGCAGTAATTAAACCAAGGATGCAATAATTAAGGAATGTAGAAATTTGGGGACATTTCTTGCAGCAAATGGAGAAGGATAATGTGTTTGCCTGAACTCCACTGACTGCCTCTCGGCCACAAGCTAATTAAAACCTAAGTGAAATAATAAAACTGCATCCTCCATTTAAATGGTGACCTTGCTTTCAGACAATTACGGCAACGTCTGTCCCTGCCCCACTTTGCCTGGTCTGTCTCAGCTGCAGACTGTGGAAGAACTGGGTTTCAGACAGACTCACCTTTCTTTGGTAGTTCCGGTGGTTAGTCTGGAAAACCTGGTTTAATTGTCGGCGTACGGAGGTTGGGATCTCAGAATCAGGGTTATAAAATAAGAAGGTTTATTACAGGGAATAGGGAAGGATGTCCCAGATGAGACTACACAGGTAGGATCTAGGTAAAGAAGTGAGTTGGGAGGAGCATGCCTGGGGTGAGCTACATCTCCCCCTACAGGTGTTACAGGTGTGCAGCACTGTCAAGTGCTGCCACCAAGAGGTATCATTGGGGGTAGAGCCAGGAATGTATTTTATACATGACATTAATTCTGGCAGGAATGGCGATGCATTGAAGAATTAAGATGAGAAAAGGACCAGCTCAGAGAGAAAAGGGTTTCCTTATTTCTGCACAGAAGGGGTGGGGGGAGAACGAAAAAATGTTGGGATCCCTTCAAAACACATACTATTCATATATTCCCATAACAAACATTAAACCAGGTTAGTGAAAAATCCTAATGGCCCTGTTCACCCAATTTCCGAAGCTGGCAGCAGTAAACTTGTTTAATTGGGGTTGTATGTTTTATTTCATTTGGGGTCATTAATGGTTCATTCTAATGTTGAGAATCCAGCATAAGAATTAATTATTGAACAGTTAAGCGAGTTATAGGAACACAGCCACAATGGCATGGGGTGTCAAGGGTTTTCACTTAATTTTATTAGAGGACTGGACTTTTTTTGAGAGAGAGAAGGGGGGGAGAGATGAGAAGGAGAGAGAGAGGGAGGAAGGGAGAGAAAGAGAGAGCGAGAGCAAAAGAGACAGAGAAAACGAGAGTCACAGAGAGATGAGAGAGAAAGAAAAAGAGGGAGGGAGAGATGAGAGAGATACAGAGAGAGAGAGATGGAAGGAGGGAAAGAAATAGAAAGAGACACAGAGAGAAAATGAGAGAGACAGAGATGAGAGATGAGAGAGAAAGAAAGAGAGAGGGAGGGAGAGAGAAAGAGAGGGAAAGAGAGAAAGAAAGAAAGAAAGAAAGAGACACAGAAAGAAAACGAGAGAGACACAGAGAGATGAGACAGAAAGAAAGAGAGGGAGGGAGGGAGATAGAGAGAGAGAGAGAGATTAACATTGGAGACAGGAAAAGTGTTAGGTGATCCAGCTTCAGAAAGAGGAAGAAACCTTTCCCAAAACTTACAACAGTTCATTTAGAGACCACTCAAAGTCACAACAGCACTGGAAAAAGTGACTTATGACCGTTTTTTTCTGACTCTCCCTAAATAGCTTGTTTTTTCATTGCTGTTAGTGTTTTATTCTGGAGTTGCAATGCATCGCGATGAAATTACAGCTCGCATTTCCCAAAAAAAGGCGAAAACAAAAAAGAAATTCAGACAGGCATCTGCAAACGCCCCAACAGAGCAATTGCTTAATTTAATATGGAACAAAAATACAGTCATTATATAATCTTACAATCTCTGGCCCCAGATGGACTAATTATTGTGATTGCATTTAGAGGAAGAAGAAAGAAAGAAAAAAAAGAAACTCCAGCAATTAGCCTGTCGTATGTTCTTAGGCAGGTACATTAGCCTTCCCTTCCAGTTACAATTCAAGATGCATCATGGATGATGGGGAACCATATTGAGAAAGGAGAGGTAGCGTGCGAGGGGTCGTGCCGTAAATTGAACGGGAGATGCTTCCAAAATGCTCAGGAAATTAAGGAAGGCGATGGGAGCCAAAAAACAAAATTTCCACTCGCTGCTTATGGGTGAATTTATAAATGGTCTCCGTCCGTAGGTGTTGCACCTAGTCGTTTGCAACTCTTCTGGAATTGTCTCTGAATTCAAAAATATCAGGCTGTAAAATCTCCTCCTCCGATTTCCACCCCATCGTTTCTTGGAATAGGAACTAACAGGAAAAGTTAAAAAGAAAAAAAGAAGAAGAACTAGAGGAAGAAAAGAAGGAAGGAGACGTGTCTGTGACCCTGGGAGCCTGCAACCGGCATAAATACGAGTCAGTTGTCAAGCATCTGGATCGATCCTAAGTGCGATCAATGCTCCTCAGTCGCTTTTTTCAGTGCCATCGTAACTTTGAGCAATCACTAAATGAACTGTTGGTTAAGTTGTGGATTATCTATCAAGTAGTGCTTTGATCACACAACAGTGGTCATCAAATTCACTTTTTCAACACTTCCTGCAGGTAGGTGTGTGTGTGGGAGAGAGATTGAGAGAGAGAGGCAGAGAGAGAGAGAGAAAGATAGAGAAAGTGAAAGAGAAAGAGAGAAAGAGAAAGAAAGAGAAAGAGAGACTGAGAGAGAGAAAAAGTGAGAGAGAAAGAGTGAGAAAGAGAGAGAGAAAGGGAGAGTGAGAGTGAGTGAGAGAGATTGAAAGAGAAATTGGGAGATAAAGAGAGAAAGTGAAAGAGTGAGAGTGAGAAAGAAAGAAAGAGAAAGAGAAAGAAAGAAAGATTGAGAGAGAGAGAGAGTGAGAAAGAGAGAGGAAGAGAGGAAGAAAGAAAGAGAGAGTGAGAGTGAGTGAGTGAGAGAGAGAGAGAAAATACTAATGGGCCATTAGCAAAGAAACTTGTAAAACTTTCTGTTCCTTTTAAAGTCCTCCCACCCCCCTTCTTGTTTAAAAACCTTAATCATGATTACGAGGCCCTTTCAGAGAGATTTTTTTTAATGCTGATATGCAACAGTGACACCATATGGCAGAAAAGCTTGAATGGATTTGTTCATGAAAAGAGCAGAAACGGATTGTTGGATCTGAGAATGTTTAAAGCAATGTACACACAACTTCGCATTTTTTTCCCCCCAAGGAGAAAACAAGCATGCAAATTTAAAAGTCTGGACCAAATTGCGACGTTATAAAGCCAAGACTTTGCTGCTATTGTTTTGGCCAGCAGAAAGAACACAAATACACACACACACTTACACATAAACACACACCCCAATGTGTCTTCCACCCACCCTATTGTTACCTGTCTTCCTTTGGGATCTGGAGGGTTTCGTGATAGATCTATATAATTTTGTTTACAAAAATCATAAAAGCTGCACCTTTTATATCTGGCATCAAAACAGCAATAGCAATAGGATTTAGACTTAGGATTTAGCAATAGGATTTAGGCCTCACAGTGCTTTCCAGCCCCCCCCCCAATCATCTGGATCCTCGTTTTACCGACCTCAGATGGCTGAGCCAACCTTGAGCTGGTCAGCATCGAACTGCTAGCAGTCGGCAGAGTTAGCCTGCAATGCTGCATCCTAACCACTGTATAGCTGCAGTGCTAAATATGAAAATATTGACGATGAAATTTGCAAATATTCCAAGTCAGGAAATTTGCAAGTATTCCAACATTGGGGAAAGTGTAACAGGGTATCACACCTTGTTCCACCTGCCCACTGCAAACTGAGGCAGGTGTTTACAGGAAGGATACACCTAGCTTACAGAAGCAAACTTTAAATCAAGAGGCGAAATCAAGGAGGTGACATCACAGAATGAGTGAGGGGGCGGGGGGACTTGGTGAATGTTGGTGGTGAAGACGCTGAGAGTTCCTAGTGATTAAGAAGAGTGCGAGACACAAGGGCTCACAGTACTTACCCAGGCACTTAGCTTGAGGAATGCAAATGAAATTTAAGCAAGGTAGACTTGTGGCATCTGTGAAGAAAATAAAGAGGTTATTGTCCTTTTAAAGAAATGGAGGAGGAGGGAAGAGGGAGGAGGAATGAGAGGAGAGGAGGAGGGGAGGGGATGGGGAAGAGGAGGAAAAAGGAGGAGGAGGAGGAGGAAGAAAGATGAAGAAAGAGGAGGAGGGGGGGAGGAGGAGGAGGAGATGAAGAAA